>PPHD01013521.1:0-17272 GCA_002909625.1 Bambusicola thoracicus | reverse complement strand
TCTCTACAACAAAAGAAACTATGTTGATTTACTATGAAAAGTTACAGAAACTGCAGAAATAGGCCCTCGGTAGTTCAAGTCCTACTAAGAACACAATTGGATTCTAAATTTAATCTGTATTATTAAAGAGGACAGATCTACAGTTATTTTAAATTATGATGACACCCAACTGTTACCACTCAATCTACTACCTTTCAGAAGAACAGAACCCATCTGAATAACGAAGCTGAATACAGTAATACAAATCCACAGCAGTTCATGGCTTCACTAAAAATATCAGTGTTAGCAAAAAAGAAGTGACTCCTTCCAGCATTGGTTATAAGTGCAAGGAAGACATGAATTTTTAAATTTATGAGATTGCTTCCAACCTGAGCCCAACAGGAAGGAGTTTCAAGATGTCAAGCAAAGATGTAGATACAACCTTTCATATCTTGAGCAGGAACAGAATTCTCCATTAGCTCTTGAAACTTAGTGTTGAAACAAAGTTCGGAAAACAACAGCTTCCAACAAAACCATTACCTGAGCATTAATCCTTACCTGCTCCCTGTTCCATTTCCACTGGGGAAGTCATGCACTTTCACTGGAAACTGCTCCATCTGACTGAGGCAATTGTTCATTTTATGGACTAATGCCAACAAAGGTGCATTTTCTAATGGCTCTAATCTTCCGAGGGGTTCTTCTCCAGGAAGCTAGAATATATTCAAATGTTTTAGTTACATGCTTGAATTAATTCACCTTAAGCAACTTACACTGCAAGTTGTTCACAAAAGAGGTGAAAATTCAGTGCTCTCACTTCAAGTATCAGAACAGCTCAATGACAGTACGTGTATTTGAAAGACAACATCTCCAGAAAGCACTTCTCACTCTTATTAGTTTAGAATTAATAACCCTGCAGATCTGAAGCATTCATCCTTAACCCCAAGCAGTAAGCTTCACTGAAACTGTAGTTACTAACTTTTTCCATTTCCACTTCTAATTTCTTACTTTAAAGGCAAGACAATCTAGTTTCTTGTAGTATTTAGGACTAAAGAGAGAAAAAATGACTGGGATCACTACCTGAACTCTTGCCGTATCAACTTAAAGTCAGGAACAACTTTTGAGTTGTTGAAGACTCAGACAACTGACCATCTTTAAATCTCCTCCCCTCCCCCCTCTAATTACAAGGTACTCTAAAGAATTCATGACTTGTAAAGACAGAACCACGTAAAAGACATGTACAGCTTTGCTGTAAACAAATAATTCCATATGCACTCCCACCATCTTTAAGTCAAGGTCATTGCTGAACCTCTCAGAGAAAGACAACTATAAATGCCAAAACAAACAAAAAAACTTACTGGAGAGGAGAAAAATACATGAAGAAATCTTTTCAATCTGATATCCCTGCTTACAGCATCTTTCTCACTTTTAGATGTCAAATAAAGCAGCAGTTGTTTCACAAATCCACTATGCTGGATTTCAAATGAGGAGACGTCAGACTCCGAGACAATGCTACGGATTTCTACAAGGCACTCTGTTCCACCATCCACCTGAAAAATATGAAGACAGTACTTTACTACCAAAGTAGTAAGGGCTTAAGAAATATTATTTCTCTTCCTACAGCATAGAACAGCTCTAAAAAAATGTAAGAAGGGCTTTCTTTTAGTAATGCAATACAAGTAACATCTGAGCAAGTAAACTAAGGAAAAGCAATTTCTTTATTCAAGGAGAAACATTACAGGCAGCTACATTTTCCCTTTTTAAAAGAAATGCAGGGTTCCATTTCTGTCTCAAATTAATGAGCTCTGAACAAAATACAAAGAGCTAAAACATATTGATATAGATTCTGCAAAGCAACCATGTGGGAGTCAAGAAAGTAAAGCTGTATATAGTAATTATTTCATAGGTCAAAGCACATAACTCAGCTGTTCAGCTACTTTAGAAGTTACAGGTCTAGACTATTTGTTCAGTACCACAGCTGCCTGAGAAGTCAGGCTCAAAATTCTTGAGATGATAGTAGATCTGGCCTCATATCTGTATTACTTCTTCTATCTCCTTTCAACAAAATACCACTGTCCTCCCCATACACTCTGTCTAAAGTTTTGATTACAAACTGTGTTCTCCCCAGGTAGAAAAGCAATCCTGAACACTCAACTACAGAACTTCTGAATTTGGAAGCAAACACTGGAAGCAAAAAGAACCAGAGCATACCATCATTAAGCTAGACTTATTATAAATAACGTGCCAATGGTTAAACAGTAATTAAAAGAATAAAAAACAAAAACCAGCAAGCTACTTCAAAGTTTAGAAACACTTAAAATACTGCCCACATTGTCTAAAATAGCCAGCTTTTCTTCCTCTAGAATCACAGCATCCTCCTAAATACTTCCATTGCTTCCATTTCCCACTCCACCCCTCCAAACATTCTGCCGCTTCTAACCTGGAGGTTAAGTTGTTCAGTTGCAGTGCAAAGTCTCTGTAATACATTTAGTGCAGGATTGCTTCCATCCATGTTTTCCGAACTAAAATAACGGTCTACAAATTTATGGGCTTGCTCCTTAATCCAACCCTTAATTTTTTCTCTGTAATGAAACATAAAAAGCATTTGGCCACGTAAGTATTTGCATATTTCAGCAATACAAGTAAATACAGCCAGAGTACTACTTCCCTTATGTTTAACAGCAAAAATGTTTCCCTCTTAATTATAATAAATACATTCTCTCTGCTGATTACTTCCTGCACCATTTTTTCCAAGTTCTCTAATCGCTCTTACAAAACATAACACACTATTAAAAGGTTATTCTTTTTTCCTCAACTTATAGAATCCTTGAATGGTTTGGAAACAACCCTGAAAGATCACCCAGTCCACAAGAAAAGACATCTTCCACTAGAAAAGGTTGCTCAAAGCCCCGTCTAACCCAAATCTGAATACCTTCAGTGATGGTACATCCACAGTCTTCTCACTGTCCTTTGAGGATTATTTTAGCAATATTTATTCCCAAACACCTTTGATGTCCTACCTGCTCACACAACAACTTATAACAAAATGGCTGCAACTCAAATTCAACTTTGCATTACATGCATTTTGACTTGTGTACCTGTTATTGGAAATTGTATCCTTAGAAGCAGCTCTTGCAAGACCACTTACACCTGCTGTTCGTGCTGGTTCTATGTTATTACTGTTAGACTGTGTACTTAATCTTCCCCATGTTTTGGGATTTAAACTTGCTAAGAAGGAAGATTTAGGAGACTGAGTAGTTGTGGGGCTTTTTGCTGCAAAAAAAAAAAAAAGACAACAAAATTACAAGGATCTCCTAGAATCAACAGTTGTATTGCAGCCAGCATTAACACAGTAAGTTTACTTCAAAAGGAGTCTCGGTCATATTGAGAATATTTTACCTTGATTGTCTACTTTGTCATCATCTCTTGGGGGAGAATATTTTGGTCTCCTCGGCCCTCGTTTTGGCAGTCTTTTTCTCTTTAGAACATCACTCAGTCGTCTGTCCAAATTTAAAAACAAAGTTGCATGATTCCATGAGTTCTGTGAGTTCTAAGACTCACCAAATTCATAAGCATAAAGATACAAGAGATCCCAACCCAAAACAAGGAGGGCGCAATGGAAGAACAGACTATGGGAGAGGGAGTCTCAACTCTTAATTTAGTGGGAATTTAATTTTTAAATTAATTACTCCAGCTAAAAGGAAAGCACTTGACTTGCTATCACTCCTCTACTACAGGTAACCAAACACAGGAGTACCACTGAATAAAAACATGAAAATAATGTGAAGCCTTTGTAATTGTTTATTCATTTATTCAAATGCACTTCATACAAAAAAAAAAAAAGAAAATCCACAAATTCTTGAACAAACCACAAAAGACAATTGACTTGCCTGTCCCCTCAATAACAACTTAAGAATGACTCTTCCCTCCAGTCCCCAGCAGAAAGCAACCACGCACCATGGCAAGCATTCCTTTCAAAGAATCACTGTTCTCAGGAGTTACATGAGACTACAGCTGTTGCTTTTGGCATTCTGCAGTCTCCCACCAAAAAGCATGGATTGTTTCATATCATTACATCACAACTATCAGGTCACTAGTTTTTCCTTTATTTGCTTTTTTTCTTGAAAAAAATATTGTATAAAATGAATTAAAGCTTCCAGATAACTTCAACATGGCTTCACTTTACTTCTTTTAAGGGAAAATATTACAGCCAAATACAGCTGATACTGTAGCAGCCCACATCAATTAAGATTTTCCCAAAGGAAGAAAAAAAAAAAGAAATCACATTTGCTCACACCACACAGTGCACTTACCCCTGTGGGCTCAGATCCAAAGAATCCTCCCGGCTGTGTTGTAAGCTGGGAGAGCCCAAATCTGCAGCTGCGTTAGTGGCAGCAGTGGCTGTTCCAGTACTTATAGTTGTAGTGGTACCCAGTGTTCCTGATCCATTAGTGCATACTTTTGGTGGGCTCGTTAGCAAAGCCTCAGACTCCGCTAAGTTTTTCACTTGATGCATCACTCCTTCAAAAAGGAAGAAATCTTTATGCTTAGTGTTTTATTTGGGACTTTGGGGGAAGAGGGTACAGAACATGTAGTAAGAGGCTTCTGTCTCCTCAAACAACTTCTAGCCTCCATTATGAGGTTTCTGTAACATCTGCATAAACATACACACACCCACACGTTTTATTGCAGCAGTTGCACACAGTTTTAGAAGCAGATTAAGCCTTTCCAGAATAAGTTAATCTACACTCTTTTGTGGTTTTGTTTTTTATTTAAAGCAACAGTTACAGGTAGGGTGACTAAGAAGTCCTGAGAGACTAGGGAATTCCTGCTAAGAATTCATTAGTTCTGTCCAGTAAGACTACCCATGTAATTTCTGCAAGGCCTCTTCAGTCTAAATATAAGTTTTAACATCTACTAAGTCTGTACAAACTTGTTTCAGATTCAAAACCACGTCTGTCTCTCCTTCAGAGTGTTAATCAGCTCCTCCCCAGTCATACCACGATACCTAGCACAGATTTGCCTTATTATGCAAGTAAGATATCAACTTGCTACAATTTGGGGGAGAGGCATTTACAAAACACAGGCATACACCCCAGCATACTAGCGAGTAAGGAGAGCAGAGGGGAAAAGAAAGCAAGGATTACCTTCTCTTCTGAAGTAAACACTAAAAATGTCAGGTAGCTTCTGCATTAAGATTTCTGCCATCTGCAGGGCTCCAACTACTATCTTAAGGTCTTGACTTGACAGCATGGAGGCAATGTGACTACAATACACAATTCAGCAGATAAATTATTAAAATCAGATTTGTCTTGTTTTTGCTAACAAACCCAGTGTATCTTGCACACATTATTTGCACTATTCTGGTACACAAGCAAATTTCATAGCACTTCTATAAAAGCTATACATATGGACTTAAAATCCTCTCACCTAAGTCGCTCTCCTACAGTGCATACAACAGTTTGCTTCCCTTCAAAGAAATCAGAACTTGGTACAGCCTTTTTATTTTCTGATTGCAGCCTTCCGTCTTGACCCCTAACCTAACAGCATATCAAGCAGGGGATGTTTCACAAATATAACTGAACTTGCCAGTAGAATGACAAAGCCTGTTACTGTTCTTACCTATTACTTGAAAGTCATCTCAACTTCAGAAAAGTTTATGGGCAAGTTTTAGAACTCAGTGAAACAATATGTGACATAAGTAGTGCTGTAAGGAATCACGGTTTCTAATATGAAAAACTTCAGTTAGCACCGACTGCAAAGTCTAAGATTAGTAAAATTCCTGAAGAGTTAGACAGCCTCAGACTTAGGAAAACATATTTGAAAGAATTTAAAAATACAATTTATTTGTGAGAAAAGATGAGTCAGTAATTGATCAGATTTGAGTTTAAGTGTCAAATAAGTTCCATTCACAATTTTTCATGAACCCACCTTGACACAGCATGGTTTTTCAGCACATCCTTCAGGAGTTCAGCATCAGCAAAATAAATTATTCTAAGTATTGCTCTAAGGCACTTGTGTCTAACAGCAGGTCCAGCTGAAGAACTATACACTTCATAAAGAACACCAAACAGTGTTTTGATAAAGGATTTTGCCAATTCTGGGTCTTCTTTCATTAGCTGTGCTCGAGCATCATCCTTTTTCAATTCTGAATGTCCACCTGAGAGAAGGCATGCAATAAATCACTGCATAGTTCTCTGCATCTTTACTGAGTTGTCTGCTGTTTTTTGGGAGGGGTTATTTTCTTTGTTTTTGTTTTTAAAAAATGCATTAGTTAATCTTTAATTGATGTTAATTTAACAACCAGAAGTAAAATTTGATGGTAAGAATGTAGCTATAAATCCTTCCAACATTTTTTAATTCATTTTCTGAGCCATAGTAGGAAGCCCCCAGTCTTCAACAAAAACAGCTGTACAAAACTCTTTCAGAAGACTCCACCCCATGAACCACCCCCCACCAAATTTAACACATTCTCAGTCCCCTGAAAAAGTCTGTATGAATACTTCTGATTTTTGTTGCAAGCCTGTCTTCACATTGTTTAGAATAAATTTGATGCTCCAAAGAAACAAGAAAAATATTAGCCAAGTAGACTACTCAGAAATTTAGCATAAAATAGCCACAGCTAAAAATGCCAGGTGTATCATAAGCTATACTCACTAGTGTTTGTATTGGCTAAAGGGTTTGGTTTCCGCTGAATGGCACGTGCTGTTCCAGTATCCTCATTTATTTGCTGCATAGAATTAAAATCAATAGTATAGACACGTCCAAGTGTCGACAGGCTTATCTCGTCCTCACCAACCTGATGAGCTGCCTAAAAACAAAGAGTTTAAAAAGTTAAGAACACTCTAACAAATGTAAATCTACAGGAAGGTGGGAAACAGATAGCACAGTAGGAAAAAACAATGACTGACTGAAATACAATAAGAACAGTGATTAAGCATTCAGTAGTTGACCTGTTACCGAATACCCAAACAGTGCAATATTACCCCTCATGCATTTCTTATTCAAACAAGACTGATATTTTCAAAACCATAAAAAAGTGCTCAATACAACTGCACACATGTTCAAAGATCACCACCGTGCAAACAAGAGGAATTACTACCTCTATTATTCGACTATCAATCCTGTTATAGGGATGCCAGAGACCCCTGTCATCTCGCCATTGCCATATCGCACCATCTGTATTTTGTGCATTTCCTTTCTTTAGCATAGTATCAACAGCAAATATCCCCTCTTTTGGCAGACAAGGCATCAGTTCACTGGAAAGAATGTGAAAACAATGTTTTACTACAAGTTTGAGCCAAATACTGTTTGTCTTTATTATAAAAAAGGTCATGGAGTTCCATAAACCAACTAAACTGAAACTTAAAACTGTATAACTTACCAGATAAGAGAAGTAAGCTCATAGAGTTCTTGAGGACTTCGTGGAACAAGGTCAATTTGTTCTTGACAACTCCCATTTGAGGCTCCACAAAGGAGAAAGTGAAGTGTTTCTGCAATGTCTACAGAATTATTATTATTGAGACCATTCATATCAGTATGAAGACTACAGTTTGTGCTGGACACTATACAAAAGAAATAGTCACTGCCCTAAGCAAACAGACAAGAGTAGGACAAAAGCTCTCTCTTCAGACATCACAAGAACAACATTTGTTGTCCAGCATAGGATTTTGGTGTGCTTTTTGGTTTGTCCCCTTTAAGAGGCATCTTGCTGGGAGGATAGGAGGGGATATCACTAAACATACATGGCAGGGAAGAAAGGATGGGAACATACAGAGTAGTTTAAGTCACAAGTCAAAATCCACAAGATGGGAAGAAAGAAATAACTGGGGACAAAATCAGCAACAGTTACTTTTTTTTTCCCCCCATGTTTTCCCTTAGGAAAAAAAGTCCTTACATCACATTTCCCCATCTAGTAAAGACTGTAAGAAGAATGATCAACTTAAGTTAAAATGAAAGCAACTCATGCAGCTAATGCAGACTCAAAAAAATCAGGTGAGCACTTCAGTGACAACAGCTAGAGAAAAGAAAGGGGAAAAAATAAACAAGAACTCTCTATGACATTAACTAAACTTAGTATCCCAGGGAAAGCATAACAAGAGAAAAAGAATACTTGTTTAACAAAGTGCAGAGTTCCCCCACTGACCACAGCCACAAACTTAAATAGGCCCCTGAAAATACGAAAATAACAAGAACTCACTTTGCTTCATAAGTTGGACTGCAAGCGTTGGACAATTGGAACACATTAAGGAAAACATGCGCACCACCATGATGAACATTCCTGAGCTCAGGATAGGAGGTGTCACTACCAAGAGTTGCTGGATGTTTGTTAACAAGTCCTTGGAAGCAACCTGCTGCAGCAAGTTCTTTAGGAGCAAACAAATGAAACACGTTAGTCTGATTTCGAAAGGTAAGCCCTTACAAAAGAAAATGCAGGGAGAAGCGAAAAAAACCATAAAAAACCAACCCTTACCTCCTCATGCTGGAAATTGTCTACCAGCCGTGCAAAACAGAGACAAGTGCTTTCAACAGACTTTTTGTCCTATTAAAAGGAAAAAGTATTCCCTTGAATTAAACAGTTTTAACATACATGAAATTAAGCTGTTATTGACACAAAACTTCTTAAAGGCCAACTAGATCACATTTAAACCAAGTTACACATTATACTCTACACTACAGTTCTGAATTCTAAGCATACTAATACAGTCTAAATCCATCTCATATGTCTTGGAGCTCTCATGTTGCCTGGAAAACTGCTCACATTTTCCACACAAACACATTTCAGGACATTTAGAGGTTAGTAAATGGGTTTCTATTATCATTTTTGGATTCCGCAGAGAGGAAACAAAAGGAAGGACTACGAATTCAAAGCGACAGGAGACAGACTAATCAAACATAAAAGGTATTGTTCTACAGAATGCATGAAGACTGTAGCTTCAGATCACACTGCAGCCACGTTACCAAATCCAAACACAGGACAGTAAGCAGTGCTCTAAAAACAACTCTCGTTAAGACTTCAGATGGGAATTAGAAGTTTCAGTGAATGAGATGGGGAGGGAGAGAAAACTAGGCAACTGAGAGGGTTTTTTTCCATAAAATTCTGCTTCAGAGATGATTGAAGTTGCCTTTGTGTGTACTATAGCCTTTCCTCAGAAGGAGAAAGTCAGCATTTGTCCTAGTACTGCTGAAGCGCTGCTTCCTGTTTTTAAAGAACCTTCTAAACCTACACAGAACAACAGAATCATTTACCTCAGAAAAGACCTTTAAAAGCATCAAATCCCACTATAAATTTGGCTAAGCTTAATGGTGCTGTGTGTGAATCTACCTTAAAGATTCAAGTAGTCTTTCAGTAAAAGGCAGAATTAAGAATTCACTATTAAAAATGATTACCTGGAAGGTTCCATTTATTTTTGTTTTGTTGTTGGTTTGTTTGCTTTTTAAGGAAAAAGTAATTCTTTCATCTCTTTGACAGGGATTTAACAACCAAGCAGTACATCTAAATTTTTTTCATGTAATAATCATTTTAAGTGCTCATTTATTTACACAGCAGCATTACAAGACAAGTAAATCCACTATTCAGGATCCATCACTTGAAAATATTGTGCAGGAGTAGGGACTTCATTGTAAAAGACCAACAAACCATCAGATCAGTAGAAAATCACAAACTTCACTGAAACCAAAATGTTTCAGGCTTCCAAGTGGGAAGGAGATTTGTAACTCCTCTATTTAGGAAAAGAACTGTAATACAACTAGATTTTCTCTCATTAATGGGAAGCAAGTAAAGACTAGAAAAGCACCATTAGTCGTGCCCTAAGCTCAAGTACCTTATTCCACTCATTTTACAAAACAAACAAGAGCATCATTAATCCTTACAGCATAGTTACAGAAGACTAGAGCTTCACATGCACATCAGAATAACATAGCTTGACACTACAGAAGCCTTAAAGGAGTATCAGATTATCTTGCAAAGTCAAACAACATACAGTAAGAACTAGGTATCTAAAGGAAGCTTTATACTGCTTTCAGGTCAAAGGGAAACCTTCCGCTTTACAACAGCTCTTACCTGATGGGTCAACCTTTGTGTAAGCAGTGGCAAAGAGTCTGCCACAAAGTGAAACTCATCAGGTGTTATACTCTGGCAGCAATTGGCAGCAATAGCTAGTGCATTCCTCTGCGCATTTATACTGAAGAATTCCAGATACAGCAAGCAGTCTGCCAACCCACCCTGTAACAAAAATAAATGTTTTCATTCTCAATACTGCTGAAGTTATTGAAACTTTTTTCTTCATTTTCACAGAACTTACAGATCATCAAGATGGGGGGGAATGGAAACGTAGAGGTAAAAGGTGATTATTCTGTACTTACTGCCTGCAGAATGGCTTTACTATGCCTGCGTGATAGCATCTCTAGGGCTGTCAGTGCCTGCTCTGCCACATCAATGCACTGAATAACTTGAAGCTAGAATAAATCAAGAAAATTTGTAGAGCAATTACTAAATTATCTGTATAAACAATGTTCATTAACACTTGAACAGTTAGCCTGTACTAAGACAGATGCTAACACAGCTACACTGCTAGATGTAACCAAGTTCAGCAATTTAAGGCTGGATCAGTTACACAGCTAGTCTGTAGCTACTCCAAGAGTTTCAAGTATGTATAATTTCTCAGTATCTTGTGAGCAACAGTAAGACAAAGTTTACAGTGATTCATACAGTGCTTTACACTAAGGCTATGAACAAAGAAAACTATTTTAAAAGCTTTTGATACATTATGCATTGTCTTGTAAGCTATGAAAGAATCTATTATATTACAGGTAATCCTCAAATTCAAGTAAAACACAGATTAGTGTTTTTTTCAGATTGGTTTAGTACCGTTTTGATTTCATGTTACCTTTTCCAAGAAGACAGGAATCGCATCTACCACTACAGCAGATGATCTGGGAAGTGCTTCCATCATGTACGTTAAGGCTCGACAAGCATGGTTCATCTATAAAGTATACATACACCTCCGCTTTAATTTCAGATGATAGCACTTACTCAGGAATTTTTTTTAACATTACAAATCACTTACGATGTCAAAGTTGTGCTCCATCTGCAGCAATGTTATCTGTTTAAAAAAAAAAAGACTTAGTAAAAGTACCTAGGTATCAACATGAAGTGCACAAATCTACACTGTAGCTTTTTGTATACAGCAATGCATAGTTGTTCACACTATGTTAGTTGAAAAAACATCAAATAGGCTACAAATTACCAAGGTTCAACTTCAGTTTGGGGGTGCGTTTTCTTTGCTACACAGATGTATCCACTAGATGCCCACATTTTTCTGGGACATAAAATCACAATCACAAGTTAACCTGTGAGATTGCTGCGGAAGAAGTTTAAAGTCTTTCTGTACATTGTCATCTTGGCTCATGCACACCTGCAGGCATGCATTTATCAGGCTTCTACCAGAAGGCACAGCTACCTTATTAACAACATAAGCAGCGAGGTTTGTTTTACTGACATTAACCAATTCTTACCACAGAATAAACACTCAGTACAAGCAGGCTCTGTTGAAGAGCAATCTAAAGGCTTTCTAATGAAATCCCTACACTCCAGTGGGTTTTAACCTGAAGATATAACTGACAATACACAGATTGTCAGATTTCCCCAATGTTACTTCTAAATGCAACCATGTGGAGCAAATACCTCTTGAAATAATAAATACATAATTTAAGCAAAATACTCAGTGAAACATTTTATCCTCCAACAGACATACAAAAAATGGTTTTGTTTGTTTGTTTTTACCAAAGCTGGCACAACACTCTTGACTGGAAATCCTCCCAATGTTTCTTCATTTCCCATGACCAACAGCTGGCACATCTCAATAACTGCCTGTAGTTGCTGACTTTCATCAGTGGCTTGGAGACCTTGTAAAAGCTGCTGGGCTTTAGAACCTACATAACCAAAAAAAGATTAGAAAAGAAGATATTAGATACGTGTTTAGTGCAACTGTCATGCTATACTACTGCCAGAGTGGAAGATCAGAGAGTTTGCCTTCCTCTGCCTTTGTAGTTTCTCTTCCTTCCCCTGCCATGTAAAAGTAGAGGGAAAGGGAGATGAAATCTCACTCTTGGCAGTCCTTCCAGTGCAGGCTGGTCACTTCACAGGGAATCCACCACACTGCTCACCATAGTCATCTCTGCCAACCTACAGCAGGTGATAGAACCCATACTCCAAATTTATAAAGTAAATCACTTTTTAACATACTCCCTAAATAATATAGCACATAGAATATTGATTAGACCCTGTCTTCCTCTTGGAAGGGAGTTTAACAGGCTTGTTTTGGCTCTCCTGCAAGCCAAATCAGCTTGAACTACCCAGCTTGCATTATCCAGCTGCGTAACGCAGATACAGTGGAATGACAATAAAGACTCAAGTTCCCCTTGGGACAGTCTGATAACTAAGACACATCTGAAGCTATGAACAATGAACCTTAGAACTCATACATCCTATCTGCCTTAAAGCTACCCTGAGAATTTGTTTAAAACTAGGAAAAAAAAACAGGGGGTTCAGAGGTCTTCTGTTAAACAGCCCATCATGCAAGATAAAAAGAAAGAAAGAGTAAAAAGGTGAACCCTCCCTTCCCCACCTAGAAGAGAATATCAGGGGGAAAAAATAAAAATAATTACAAAAAGGAAAGAAATACGGCTAAAGCAAATTTGTCCTCCTTACACAAAGACAAGCTAATTAATATTGTTTACAGGCAGTCTAGCACTTAAGACATACAAATCTCCAACATGTAAAATGTTAAATGATGTAGCTAATACAAATACTAGAATTTACTACTGGCTGAATTCTGCTAGTCTGGAAGTGGAAAGAATTAAGTCAAATTAGACAAACTTTGCTTACTAGCTCCACTTCCAATTGTCCTGTGGAAGAGCTGCGACATCCGAGGACCAAGAGGGCCAAACAGGTGAGGAGGAAGACCCCTAGCCTCTAACAGAGCTAAAAGCAAACAGAGGATAACAGCCATTGTCAAAGCTTCTACATATACTTTTAAAAGCTTAATTTCCATGAAGCTATAGTTTAAGACTACTTGAATAGTAGTACTACAGTTTTGATACTTTAGGAAAGAGGAGTTAGGATTAAATGACTGTAACTACAGTTTATAAACACACACAAAAAAGATGACCTTTAGGGATCAAACAGGTCATTTTTGTATGCACCAGAGCATTAAGACCCCTTAAGAAGTCACCTGCCAAGTTTCCAGAGCTATATACTTTTACAGAAGAAATCTAGTCTACTAAATTAATATTACAAGATCAGATATGATCTAGCAGATATACTAGGCAGTAATTCCAAATGTGAATTCAAACTACGCAAAACTGGTTAAACATTATCTTCAGAGGTTCAGGATCTAAGTGGCAACATTACTCTGAAAGGAAGGATACACAGCTTTATTTGCTGACGAGCAGGGTGATCTATTGAATATTAGTTTGTGGTTTGTTTTTTTAAATAAACACTTTTCAACAGACTTCGGTTATGCTGGATCAATTGGGAGAAGTATCTGTGTTTTACTGTAGCAAATATAACTGGTTCATATCAATACAAATATGGACATAAAAATAGTTCAACATTCCTAACTTGTACCTGTGCTTACTGAGAGCAATAAGCAAATGAAATACTACTGACAAGGCGCTCAGTCCCATGTTAAAGGTACAGACTAACTGATATCCATCATTTTCAAGGGGGATTATTATCACAAAACTCCTTGCAAAATAGCAACAAAAAAAAAAATCACAAAAACAGCCACAGGACATGAAAGCTGGAGTTTGTACCTGTCTGTACTCTCAACTTATGAGAGCTCTAAATCCTTCTATCAAAGGCACAAAACAGACTATTTTTAAGAATGGTTAAATTTTGTTTGGTCAAAGCTTATAGTAACACGAGCATCAGTGATAAGCATGAAAAAAATCATTATCCTGAAGCAGGCAGAGTAACAGTGGGTCAAATGCAGCCTTTCAAATGAAAACGCATTGCTGCAACAACAGTTTGGTATTTTGGAAATGCTTATGCACTTAATAGGAGGAAGTTAGTTGTCCATCAACACCCCCCACCAAATAAATAGCAGCGTATTACACACCATGAAAACAAGCAAGGACACTAAACACCACCTCTAGAAATTAGTTGCAAATTCTTGCATCTTTAGTGAGTTAAAGTTGGTGGTCTCATATGTAGAGAGCTACAGTAAGAAAAAGATCACATTCACAAACATAGAAACAAAATAAAACATTTCTACTACATATAAAATACAGAACTTGGGTCAGTACGGGTATTTACAGGCTGTAAACAAAAAAGAAGTTATGCATTAGTTAGATTTTATACCTTGTAGTCTTCCCATCTCAGAGTCATCTGACTCACTTTCTCCAGACGTTGTCATACCTACAGCCCCAGCAACAGAGCTAGAAGCTAGAAGAAAAGCAGACTGTGAGCTACAAAAGCTTTCATCATCTCCACCATCAAGGAAAGTGTCCACCATCAGAAGAATGCTCTTCTTTGAGCACTGTTTAGTAAATTTAGTAAATCAGTTTGTTTCTCCTCAGATTGTTGCCACTGTTTTGTTTTAAGGCCCATCTCTCTATCCTTTCCCCCTTCTTCCATCCATGGGTCCCTCCGCCCCCCAGGTCACAGAACTGAACCAAACCACCCCATGAACCACTGACACACACTGCTACCACACTTCAGTGCAACTACTTCAATATGATCAATGTCAGCCTAGAGAACTAATCCTTCCCATAAAAGGACAAGGCTATAGCAACACAAGATGATGAAAAGAAGTCAGATCAGCAAATAATCTTTCACATTCATTTGTCTGTATCGTTACTAATTTCATGCCTTGAGTGTTATGCTGCACTTATTTACTTTAGACTTCTCATACCAATGTAGCTGATTTAAAAACAGACATTTGAGTTTTTTCTACAACTCAGCNAAAGCTGCTTTGAAATCACTGCTGATTAGGACCAGGTGACAAAATTAAGTACTACTTCACAGGATTGAAAAAACAAGAGTGTTTATTAATCTAATGACAAAATTTGCCTGTATAGACAGGCTTGCAGTTTCAGACAATTTGCAGAACATTTTACAGAAGTTATAAAGGGACTCTTATAGGTAAACACTTGTCTTCTATATTCTGAAGAGTTTGACATCTCGTCAGTCAGCAGTACAGACATTTCTGTAGCATTAACATAANATAATTGCTGGAAAGCTGCTTTGAAATCACTGCTGATTAGGACCAGGTGACAAAATTAAGTACTACTTCACAGGATTGAAAAAACAAGAGTGTTTATTAATCTAATGACAAAATTTGCCTGTATAGACAGGCTTGCAGTTTCAGACAATTTGCAGAACATTTTACAGAAGTTATAAAGGGACTCTTATAGGTAAACACTTGTCTTCTCTTCTGAAGAGTTTGACATCTCGTCAGTCAGCAGTACAGACATTTCTGTAGCATTAACATAAAAAAAGCCTGTAAACTAATTTAAGACAAGTCTACCCTATTAGAAACTTCTGGGAGACTATGAAGTAGTCTAACTGAAACTTGTACCCTTGTAGCCAAGGGATCAGATTCAAAAGTAGGGGTCCCTCTCACTGGAAGCTGTACCAACTTCACCATAACTTCTTAAACACAAAGTTCTTGAAGAACTTTGCATGAGGAAGTATCACCAGTATATCAAAATGCTGCAATTGGCGGTACTTCTTACCTGCAGCTCCCTGGGGAGTCTCATCTGTACGTGCAGCTGAAGAGTTAACTCCATCCTGGTTGTTGTCAGGATCAGCCATCTTCTCCTGTCGGCGAGCTTCAGCTGCTCCTCTTTTGCCCAGGCCAGAGCCCCGCCGGCTAAAGATTCAAGAAAACAGAGGTTCAAGAACTTAGGAATTATAACAAGAGACTCCTTCATGCAACATAAAATTTTTCTTCCATTTGCACAGGTAATTACCACAAAGGTACACAAAGACATGGACTCCCATAAGAACCAGTCTTCATAAAACTATCCAGCTTTCCCTTACTTGCCTCACCTCACACCACATCCATGATTTGTTCATACTAAGGCATTACAGCTAGATCTTCACGTTACACACTCTAGAACAAGGCAGTCTACTAAAATAATAGTTAAAATAATTAATCTTAAAGTGACTTAATTACAAATCAAGTACACATTTGAGAAGAACTCTGACAGAGTACTTACCTTTGAAGAAAGTTCTGAACTACTAAAAGTACAGAACCCTGATGTTCAGGCTTCTTTTAAATGGCAGATGAAGTTGAAGGACACAGGCCTTTCTAAGTCTGCTTTTTTAAATATTAGTATTGTCACCATTACAGAAATATATGCCTGTGATGTCAGAAGCCAAATTAAAGTGCAGAACTGACAACAGGATCAGACCTCAGGCATATCAAGTACCTAGATATTTACAACATCAGTTGTTCATATGCAGCTGTTGAACAAGCTGAGTCAGTTGAGCAGTACAGTATTAAAACAGACACCTGCATGGCATCATAAAGTCCTTTTTATTTTTCAGAAAACATTCATTTTATTACTCATAACACACCATAGTTTAGAACTCTACTAGTATTCAGTAACTTTTTAAACACAATCTAAGGGAAGCATTATTTCAATTTGCAATACTGCCTTTGGGTACTTCTTGCCCTCAACTACTACAGCTGAGGTACTTATTGGAGGTCCGGTGATGCAGAATTCCATGCATTACCCATGACACTGGTAAGCAAAGTGTCACAGTGAGCCTGAAAAGCTGCAGCTACTTCTACAGTAGCTAAGAAAGAGAGAAGGACAATTTTCATCCATAAAAACAAATAAACATCAATCCACAGCAGAGATTGTGTATTGTTGTCTCAAGTTTTACCTGGTACTCGCACAGGAGCCCGTGGTCTTTTGCCGTGTGCTCCGCCGTAAACTGGGGAGCTCAGCAGGTGGTGATTCACTGCGCTTCTTTGTGGATTTTCTTAGGCCTATGTAACAGATAAATGATTAAGAGAGTAAGTTGGTCTTTAAACACACAGCAGTTCTACAAAATAATGAAGCAGGAGAGTCTCTACAGAAAAGCCACAGTAAGTCCGCATCAGCTTTTAGTCATCTTACACTGAACTGCTCTATCAGTAAAAGAAAGGTTGAAGATATTTATTTTACTCATTTCAATGCTACTAAACTCTAAACTGTTACTTGGGCATCTTTTGTAACTCAGACTACAGTTATACAAGAGCTCGCAGGCCTTCCTCATAAACAGATACCACAGTACGAG
>PPHD01013520.1:0-17273 GCA_002909625.1 Bambusicola thoracicus | reverse complement strand
CTGAACTTAGATTACTTCTAGAATACAGTTCTCCGTTCTTGAAGAAACAAAACCGGAGAAAAAAAAGCCACTAAGATTTCTTTTCCAGGTGTACCCTTCCAGAAGGCACATAGATTACATTAAACACTGATGCAGAGTACAGGAATGAAAACCACCTGTGTGAAATCTTTGTGCAGCTGCCTTTTCTTTAGCTAAAGATGATAGAGAATTGTTTTAAAGCTGATGCCATAAACGCACTAGACTTTGCTCAAGTTCCAATATTCAGTACATGAAACAAGAACAAAGAAGGGGCTACGTTTCTGGAAGAAGCATCTCCTTCCTGCCTTCTATTAGCTTTAAACCAAAGGGTGACCGGAAATTTCTGTGATTTACCAAGAATGTATTTATTTGGCATTAAAAACAACATGAAAGGAAGACAAAACTCTGATAAAACACCATTCCGGAACAGCTACGTTTTCTGATAAGCACCGACAGAAAACCCTCACCTGCTTCATCTCGCTCTTCAATTTTGTAATACCACTTCTTTCTGTTTTCGTTGCTCCAGAATGCCCCATTTCATGAATAGAGATTGCAGGGCTAGATGAAGAAGAATCCATAGGTCGTACTAAAAGAAGCAAATGGACATTTAAGAAATTATACTGGTAGGAAAAGAGACAAAATTGTGTCTAGAAGTTGCAGATAAAAGCATATCCCTTCGCAAGTGTTCGGTGCTTTTCCTGACAGCATGCTTTCAAATTACATCAGTAATTTAAACCTGATTGCATCAATTCAGAGGCAGAGAGCCACAGCTGGATGTTTGGGCTTGACCTTCCAAGACACGGAACAACCGTAGCTTCACAAGACATGAGAGTTGCACTAAGTATGTGAAGATTTAAGACACAGCTAAAGTGTCAGCTGGAAATACTGGGGACCACAGACACACTCCTGGAAGGCAGAATGGACATGTCCTTTTCCTGGTCTTCCTTCTGGTCACATTAAATTTCTTCATTTTAAAAGTCTGCCTTGATACAACCTTACTCCCATGTAGAACGGTTTCAATCCTATGTGGTTTTTTATCCCGCAGCAGATATATACAATAGATCTGTTCAGTACATTACCTGCACTTCTATTTTACATGCATAGATGGTAAGTTCCTACTTACTAGAGAACCTAACTCTATATTTACAGTTCCCATTTAACGTATACCCAAATGGATAACTTACAGCTTCTTTCCACACCAAACTCTTTTCCACTGAGAATATGGTGTAGGAGATTTTTCATATCAAAAGGGCTTAGATTCATCAAACTCTCTGAAGCTTCTTCACCTAGTTTAAATAACAAAACAAACAAATTAAAAAACCCACAAAAACAAAACAAAGCCACACACAGAAATAAAAGCACAACTATACAAACACAACTATAGGATGCTTTATGGATGGCTTTCCCAACTAAGCTGCTGACTGAATGAAATTCCATCACATTTACTTTTGTAGATAATGCTTCCTTTAGAAAAAAAGAAAATAATACGTAGGGTCATTTCAAAGAAAATACATTTCAAGACTAAACAACGCTGAATGGAGATGATGGTGTTTGCATTATTGGGCAGCCCATCACAGCTTGTGTGATATCTCACCAAAGCTGATGATGAGAAAGCAGATGCTCCTTCACAGAGCAGATCACTTGAAAAGGCACTACAGCCATCTCCCACAAGCAGATCTCACTTAGATCTAAATTACAGAGCCAGAGTTATTCCATAAAGAACTGCATGCAAATGGCAGGGTTGTGGTGTTTTATCCAATTAAAGGATGATACTTCCAAGTGTGAGAAAAAGCACATACATACACATGAGCACAGGAGTGCACAGACAAGTTTCCCATAGGAGAACATGGAAAAAGCAGCAGTGAAGCTGAGGGTGGCATACAAAGAAATAACAAAAGGGATCACGGAAAAAAGAGGCTTAGAACTGTGAATGTAGCAGCTACCAGTACTCAGTTTCAGCTCTGGGGGAAACAGGGCTGTCTCAATGTTCCTAATGGAGAAACAAAATTATCCTAGAAAATTACTTGACTCCATTTACCAACTTCTCCTAAAGGACAAACACTTCCCCAGACGTAGGCAGCCACTGAGTGTGGCCAAAGACATCAGCGGTGCCCATAGTGAGGCCTGTCTAAAATAAGCTCCCATTGAGTCTTCCCCCTTGGGGTGTGCTAATACATTGTGAACAACAATGAGCTGAGCCACAAAAATATGGTCCAGATCATGCTCCTAAACATCAGCATTTGAGACTACACATTCATCACATTAACTCGATCGCTTCTGATGACTGTTTCTTCTTGAAACAGTCTGACCAATTTAAATTCCTCTGATGTGGAAAGTTCTTCACTGGTTTTTCAGATACCAGCTCAGTCATGATTTCTCCTCTCTACATACACTATTTTCACCTGTACAACTTGTTAGTTTCTTAATTTTGCTTTTTTGCAGTGCATATGCAACATCTGGGGGTCTTATAAGGTAAGTATTTTTACTGACCTCCTGGTATAAGTAAAGATAGTATATCACTAGCTGAGGTCTAAACAGCAAATATTTTTCAACCACGTACATTCCAAGGGAAAAGGATGACCTACAGGACAGAACTTATGCTGAAGAAAACCCACAAGAGTGCTCAATAATCAAGGCTCAAATATTCTGAAGATACCCAGTGTCCTAGTTCTCACTGAAATTAGTCCCTAAATACATACACATGCAATTTCAAGATCTGCACCTCAAGAACTGAAAGTCAGGCTGTTCAAGTACTTAACAGCTACTTCAGACTGACAGTACAGGGAGGCAGGAATCTTTCATTAAGCCAAACAGAGAAATTATTTTCAGTTTCTAACTGTGTATGTAAATGAAGAAGTTTACAAAAGAATATAACACAAATGAAAAATCAGTGACTGGGGTGAAGCAGAAATAAAGCCAGAAGTATCTCCCACAATAAAACCATTCTTACCTGAGCATTTCAGACTCCTAGCCAGCTCGGTGGCCATCACCTGAATTATCAGACCAATGCGGAGCCTGAGCATCTCCATGAAAAGATTAGGCTGCGATCGGACATACATTGCCAGGTACATAATTATTTCCTGTAAGGACAAATTCAGAAAAGCTCCCATTCAGCGTGGGTCATCGTAGCTTTCCCAGTCTCAGAAGAACACTGGCATTACACTGAGCACAGCTTAAAGAACCATTTTTTTCACATGCTCTGTACCTGTGTCAGGACAGCAATACTGATGTCTTGGCCACTGGCTTCATAAATAAGATCTGTGAGCTCCTCAGGTGGCAGAGGGCTGTAAGAAGGCAAACTACAGTTAGCAATAAGTCCAGCACTTGCTGTCAACTTCTTGAACGTGCGCTAGAATCATGTCACCCAGAAACATCTTTGCACCGCAGGCTTTTCTGCCTTGGAGGCTGCAATTCTTTCTGAATTTGAAAAATAAAACAAGGTGAGAGCAGCAGAATGGTACCAGCAGGAAGCTGAAAGGCAGTCTGCATCTACAGCTGAGATGAAGCTCCAACTTACGTGGTAATGATTTTCTCGCGGGGTTCTGGTGGCAGCCCCACTGTAAGCTGCTTGTGGTGTGACAGGAGGTCTGTGCATGCCTATTGCAACACAACAAAACGAGATTTTTCTCTGAGACATGCAAGAGTGACACAGCTTTTAACTCCAGAAAATGAAGTATTTATTTAGCAATTTCTATTAATTACTAGATATGCAGATCCAGCAGAATGCTGTTGACCAGTTGCCAAATATACCCTGAGTTTAACAGGACTACAAGAGTTTGCCCAGGCTGAAAGCCTGCTTCCTCACATTGAAATCAGCAGCAGAATTATTATTCTCCCTAGTGGGACTGGCAGATCAATAAAGGACCTTATCATAAGATAAATATTTCATTTTTATTTAAGACAAAAAAAAATTATTAATGGAAAGCTTGGCAGTATTAGCAAAAAAAATCCTGTATACCAGTATTCCTCCAGTACCAGCATTTTAATCTTTTATATGTACTTTCTACAAAAGTGAGAGCTTAATTTACCTGACTCATTATTCTGAATCAAAGATCTCACTGAGCAATGTTCTTCATATTTTTCTATGAGCCTGTTTTCCTTCCTTTAATGTGCAACAAAACTACATATCACCTCTACTTTCATCCTCTTCAGTTCTTAGTCAGTAGCTTTGCAATTTAATGTACATGGGTTTTTGTGAGCATGTGCTGCTTTTCCATGTCTTGAGGATGGAAAAGGTACTTAATGAGGTATCACGCAGAGCGACTATTGCAAATTGCTCCCTGCAAATACGACTGTCAGTAGAACAGGCCATTCTAGGTATGACTATCAAAGCGTTGAAAATGGCCAGAAGTTAGAGAAAGAGTTCTTTGGAAATATGCAGAGTTAAGTACTTAAAAAAAAAAAAGCACTATTTTTATCTCATACCTCTGCCAGGACTTCCACTCTCTTTTTAAGAATACCAGAAATATAACGGATTAAGCCCCACTCTTGATTGAGGCCTGCCTTTCTGTAGAGCTCATTGAGTAGACAATGAACAGTGACTCCATATTGTCCATTCAGCTGTGTATCCCAATCAGGGCCTCTGCGGGAAAACAGAAGATCATTTCCATTAGATCAAACAAGTAGATTTCTAAGGGGTCTTTGAGGAAGAGACAGAAAGAGAAAGTAGAAAACAACGCTACACTGCTTAGTCTTAACACACAATGAGCAACCAGACTCTGAATTGCTTATTTGTGTGATGGTCATTTGGGTGAAGTGAATGGGACATGGGGGCTCTTCACCAGCGATCAGCTACACATGGGCAAAAACCTCTTCATAAGAGCAACTCTCATATTAACTCACTTGGCCATAGGCCTGTGACTACAAAGCAACCATCCAGGGGATTTCTCATTTGGCTTTAAGTTCAGCACTAGGAAGGTGGTTGAAAGAATGGAAGAATGCACCGTATGTTGCTCTTTAAGAGTGAAATTCAGCATTTTTCTTCGGTACTAATAAAGACAGTACCTACTTTTTCAGACGCTTCAGGGACCTCTATGTGTTTTTCACCCTGCCTCATTCTTAGCTACTAACTAGACTTCCACACTGTTTGTGTAATTACTGAAGAATCAATGGAGTCTTCCATTCCTCTTTCAGTTTTGAAATTCACTGTATTATGGCAAAAAGGTGCTTCTAGTTGACAGTGGCTCGAAGCACCACATGATGATATTTCAGCTCCTGTTTGAGGGACAGAGTTTACCAAAGCCCAGCAGAGATTCCAGTGGTGAAACAGTTTCAGGAAGTAAACTAAGGGTGTTCCATGCAGTCAAACAAACAAAAAAAAAGGAGGTAATTTTTCAAGATCTTCTTTACTTTTAAGAGAGGCTACTAAAAATTTTGCTTAGGAAAACAGAAAGATCAAAGAGGAGGCCCTCACAGGAGAAAGACTAAGATAAATAATAACACAATCTCTGTAGCAATAAGGAAGACCATCTGTGATCAATAAATGCATATCTTTGCAACCTAAACCAACTTTTTACTAGATTCCAACTGTAAAAGGAAAAAATGCCAGTTAGCACACTCTAGAAGATGATTCTGTTGATCTGTGTTTGAATTTTGCTCAAATCCATTTAATGAGCGGTTTTTTACTAACCCCAGCAGCTTGAGTTGTTTCCAGAAACATTTTGAAGGACATCAAGTTTTAGTCAACTAAGCACTTAAGCATGGAAGGATTAGAGGAAAAAATAGCGAGCACTCATTAAAACTGCATCTGTGCTTTAGTTAGAAAATGATAAAATTAAGTATCCCTCTACTTCCACTTTGGCAAAATTGTGTGTCAATAACCTTGGAAATTTTGCATTTTGAATGCAAATTATTTATGTAGTTAAGCTGACTGAAAATGTTGCTGATAAAGCACAAAACATTTTAACCTCCCCCCTGAAAACACAATCCTGAACAGTGACAACCTTTTGCGCAACAACAGTCAATTAGCTGTGACCAAACTTAAGGGGCTGAAGTCTATACTCAGATAACTCACTTTAGTATATGCAAGATATATAAGATATCTGCTTGATCATGGAGCGTTGGGCATTCCTTCAGCTGCTCAACGAGCTTCCTGCAATCCAAATCACCATGAGCATCTTTAGCTAAGTTCAAAACCTTTTCATGATCCTGATAACAAAGAGGGATGAAAATCAATAATAGACCTTAACAAAAGGAGCAGATTAAATTTGTAGCTCCCCATTAAAGAACACAACAGACATACAACACAACTCTGCACTTGAAATATAGACATATGTAGTTTTCCTTAGACTACTACAGACACGAAGTCTGATCCCCAGAAACACAACACACAGAATGGACTTTCTGTCTCTAGATTTGGTTTAGTTGACAAGGAAAGCTCCTTTTGGGACAAAAAAAAAATTCTCATAGAAGTAAATAATATTATTTGTATACTTTTCCTTTTATACGTTGCTACTTGCAATGAAATAAAGCAATGAAAAAACCACTTTTTGTTGAAAACATTTAGAGGTTGGTTTTTTTTAGTCCTGTCTCTAATCTGTATAATTGTGATGCTTTAGTTATGCAGATGTTGCCATCATAAATCTTCCAAGGCATTGGAACTAGTATGTTAACTAGTCAGGTGATGCAACACTGCAGTGACTTCTTAGATGAGAACAAGTTTTATTTAACAAGCTATTCAGCTATTTGCATGGTCCCAAAATACCGCCTCCATGGACAAAGCCTATAGAATAGAATCTTCTAGCAGGTTGGATACAACCTCATGTCACCACCCTAAGCAGCCAGTCACACACACTAGGACAGAATACCCAGCCCAGTGAAAAACAACCACCCCCTATCCACTGTCTCAGGCAGATGGCTTTGCTGTCAAGGTAACAAAATGAGAACTAGCATATGCTTTGGCCGGAAACCAGAGGGACTCAAAATACTGAGTCCTAAAAACACAAACAGCATAAAAAAATCCCACTATTTACCTTTGTCTCAAGGGAAGGGGGAATATCAACGAGATTCAAAGACTTCCGGTGTGTGTTCAGAACTTTAGTTGGAAGAGACATAGAAACAGCTGGAAATCAAAGCCAACAACAACACTTAAAAAACACCTGTTGCAGTAACACAGAAAAGCAAAACCACCAATATGAAACAATTGTACCACGAAAAACAACAGAAATACCTCAGAAAGTCAAGTTAAGCTAGGTAACGCTTCCAAGATGTTGTGTGTGAAACTCAAGAGACAAGCTCACACTTTGAATTTTTCCTTCCTGCAGACTTGCTCCAAGAGCTTTTGAAATTAGCACATCAAAGGCCGAGGCTCAACACGCTGGACTGATACCTCTTATGGCAGTCCATGCCTCGCGTGTCCTACAAATGAATGACCTGATCCTGACAAGTATTTCCAATGTTTTTTGCAGTAAACATGCTAAAACATGTCTAGCGTATGGAGAAAATGGTCTAATTGAAAAAATGCTGTAATTAAAGTGATAAGTGTGAATGCAGGCTCATGCTCTGTTACCTTCATATGTCAAATTTAACAGAAGATCACATGATTCTGCAGCATATGAAAGACGGGAGAAAGGACTAAAGTTTGAAGATTTATTAATATCCACTGAAGTTAAGAGAAGCCTTCTCTTAATCAGGATACTGGATACTACATTTCTACATGGAAAACGCTGTAGGTGTCAGAATCTACTTACAAATTCAGTCAAAGCATTATTCAGGTGAAAGTCCTCCAATCAGTTTAATGCAGCATTATTAGGAATACTACCTTCCCTCTCAACTCCATTTATTCATATAGATTCCGAGTATACATGTACATACTGATGTTTCATGCCACTGAAACACTTCATTTCACCACAACTTCATTGAATTAAGATATTATATTATTTGTCTGCCTTTGTACAAAAAATAATTAACTGACTCATGTTCTAAAATTCTATCCAATCAGCTAGTTTCCATAACATTAGCTTTGATTCACATATTTATACATACACCATGATATGGGATACTGTGGGAACTACAGCAACAACTTCGGACTCACTTCTTGACAGCTACAACATACTTGTGTTACTAACTTTCTTCAAATAATACAATTTGAAAATAATTGAACTTATCCCTCTTAGCACCTGTGGCAAATAATAGAGAGAAATACCTGGAATCTCCAAACCCTTTGCCTTGGCCATTATTGACAGTATCTCTTGTGTGGAATGGTTTGCACTGAATACAAGTGGTTGATGAGCAGTCTTTGAAGTTGGAGGCAGATATGACTTCAGTGCTGTACTCTGCAGGATATCATTTATATACTGATCCAGCTCATCCTGGCTTTCTAGCGAGACATACATAAAAGAAAAGGAATATTAAATGTAAGAAAACATATAAAATACCAGTGCTTTCTTTTTTCACACACATCACTCTATTCTTGTTCATATAGAAGAGCACAAAAAAATTTTACACTTTTTAAAGACTTTTAAGCTGAACAAATTGGAAAGAAAAATGTAAATAATTTTTGATAGTTTTTAAACAGTTAAGTTTAGAAACTGTTTTTCCCTTTGAAAGAGATCAAAAGAATTTTTCTCTTTTTGGTAGTCTCAAGATCAGCTCTTGTGCATGGATTTGTCTATGACTCCTCACACTCTCTACTCCCTCTAGCATCTTCTACACACCTCCAGCATCTTCTACACACCTCCCACCTGCTGATTCTCAGACTCAGCTTTACCACAGCAGTTACTGGTCAATGCCACACCAAGAACGTAGGAAGAATTCACAAAAATTCCTCCAAACTAAGTCATGCACATACCATCCTCGGGCTGATGTATGAGAAACATGAATAACTATCAACTGTGCATACATTAGATTTTGTACTGTAAGTAACCCCAGACTCTACTGACAGAATATGACAGAGGAAAAAAAATAACGCCAAAAAACTACTACCTTTTTCACAGAAATCTGCTGGATAGCCTCCATATTCACTGTCAGGGCTACAACGACCTTCATGAGAGTCATCGAATAGTTTTATATCGCAGTCTGGATCCAGGAAGCTCAGATGCGTATGAAAAGATGTGGTAAGAAATTCTGACAGCTTGCCTATCTTCACCCTGCAAACAGGAAAGTATGCCAGAGGGAGGGAGCTAACATACACCATTTTAATACTGACTATGCTCACCAAGCTTTCAAGAGCTCCAAAATCTATGAGATCTAGCAGTCAAATCTACCTTTAGGAACTATGAAGAAGTGAATAACCAATGTGAAGAAAATAAACACAAAAAAAACTAGTTGCAGATCCTGCAGAGTACTGCTCTATCTATTAACTGCACTTAACTGTGTTATGGCAACGTTCAAAACACCCTCAGATTCCTCTCTGCAGGAATGTTCTCCAGACACTCAGCTCCCAGTCTGTAACTATCTGACATTACTCTGTTTCAACAGTAGAATCATTTTTTTCAGATTAAATTTCAAGCTGCTGTAGACCCAATGCTCTAATCTATCTAAACCCATCAAAAAGAGTCTAGATAGATCAGAGCATTGATTAGAGCATTTAGATGCCTCCAGAGAGTCAACAGAATCTCCCAGTTATGTATTATCAGAAGATTTGATATGGATGCATCCAACTCCTACATCCAGATCACCAATAAAAACACTGACAGGATTGTCCATAGACTTGTCCATAGACTATTAGAAACTGGTCACCATCCAGATGCAGCCTTATTCACTACAGCCCTCTGAGCTCTGCCACTCAGCTAGTTTATCGCCCAGCACAACGTGGACCTGTTCATCTCACAGTTAGATAATCTGTTGAGAAGGATACTGAGAGGAACAGAATTAGATGTCTTGCTAAAATAAAAAAAAAACAATACCCACTGTCTTCCCTTCATCCACTAGCATAGATAGCATGTCATCTTACCATAGAAGGACACCAAATTAGTGAGACAGGACTTTCCCCTGAATCAACGATAGCTGGGTCTGATGGCTGTTGCTATTCTTTAATTGCCTTTCAGTGGCACCTAGGCTAGTCTTCTCCATAATTTTTCCAGGTACTGAAGTTAAACTAACAGGTCTACAGTTTCCATGGTCTTCTATCTTCTTTTAAATTTACATAATCTTGGCCAGCTTCCAGTCACCAGGGATCTTCCCAGACTCCCATGAGCATCGGTAGAGAACTGAGAGGGGTCCTGCTATAACATCCACTAACTCCCTCTGTACTCAAGACATGAGTCCCACCAGTCCCAATAGACTTATAAACACTCGACTCATACAATCAGACCCTTAAACTTTGGTGTCAACAAATGGAAAGTCTCTGCTCCCCAAGTCATGGTCCTTCAACTTGCAGGGCAGGGCAACTCAAGGCCTTCAATTAAGATTGACAACTGAGACCAAAAAAAAAAAAAAAAAAAAAAGAAGGCATTAAATGCCTTTGCCTTTTCACCATATATTAATGGCAGTCAGAGGTGTTACATCTCCCCAGAGACTGATCCTTCCCATTGCATCTAAGGTCTGGCTATCATCTGACTGCACATAACAATTTAAGCTGAAACTGCTCTCTCTGTAGAGCTCCAGCACAAGATCTGTCACTATCACAAGTTAAAATGTGAGACTTCTGTATTATTTAATTTAAAAAAATCATAGAACCATTTAAGGGTTACAGCAATACCTTGCACCACCGAAATAACCATCCTCTAATTTTCGTATAGTGGCAAGAACTGCTGGATGAATGTCAGTACCATCATCAACTGAAAAAGAACAATGGAAGAGTCTGAATCTTAACAACACATTCTTAAATAATCTCATCAAATACCAAATTTAAAACAGACCCTTCAAGTGCTATCAATACTAGTTTATTCAAAAAAAACCTCAGAACAAAATCAAATTAACTCCAAGCCCTTCCGCTCATGACAAATTCCAAAAGGACTACTATCAAATTTATTTGGACAGAATCAGTATGGAGATAATGAGAAGATGCAGGGATATTAAGGAGGAATAAAAGAAAATGAAGTATTACCCTGTCATCAAAGTTCAGCAGAGTTGAAAAAGTTAAACTGCACTTTTGATGTTAAAACTCAGATGTTAAAACAGTCACACCATCTGTCTCCTCTCAAACCTACCCACATCCTACTCCCCCACAACAATCTAGTGCACTTGAAATAGAGAAAATCAACCTTACCAAGCATTGTGTGGGTGATGGGAAACGTCAGAGTTGGTCTCCCTGTCATCCTCCAACAAGAAGTGAGGTAGGCCAGCTCTATCTTGAGCATCTCCACAATCATCTGATTGTCTAGAGCCAGATAGAAGTGATGCTGATCAGTAAACTGGAGAACAGAGAAATATGGCACATAAGTGGTTGTCAATACTCTCTGTAATTTTTCCCGTGTCCTCTCTTAAATCATTCACAAAAGCCACATGAACTATTTTAGACCATAGCACAGATTATGTGAATTAACCTAACAAAGCATGTCACTAGGAAAGAAAGAGATTCATGTGTCTGCAGAAAGTGTATTTTCTTACATGTATACGCTTACAGTGAAAAAAGTAAGCTGTACAATCAGAAAGTAGATGATAACCCCCATGAGCGAGAATCTTCCCAGTGATGAATTACAGTACTCTATTATCTGAAAGACTAAAGTAGACTCAATGTGGAAGGAAAAATCAACAGCAGCAATATAAACAATAAGCAGGCCTAAGTGCATGCTAAGGACCAGGAACTAATAACTGTATGTCTCTTAGAAAGACTCTGAAAGACAAGCAGAAAAGAAACATCTCACAGATGCTGTGAATAAAGGTACATTTGATGTACAGTGGTAAAAGGTGGCATTCTCGCTACAAAGGAAGGCCAAGAGCCACAGCAAGAAACTATTATGACCATGTAATCAGAAATGGAAATTTTAAAAAGTGTAAAAACAATAAGAAGTATGTCAAATCAGCTACAACAAATGTTAAAAGCACACAAGCATTAGTGAAGGGTGGAAGAAGAAAAAGGCTGGAATGTAAAATGAGATGCATTATGGACAAGGAGAAAACACTCTGTAAACACATCAGAGGTAAATGGAAAACACAGAACATGCAGATCTTTTAATGAAGAGAGGAAGAGGATAGGAAGAGAGGACACAGATTAGCTGAATCATTCAGCGCCCCCCTTTACTGACAGATGAAAAGTAGTAAATTATGATCTGTAATACTGCTTTTAAAACAGTGACAGGAGTTCAGTCTAGGACTGGGAAGAAAACGTTAAATATCATGTAAATTCAAGCTGGTAGAGTATAAGGAAACTCATTAAAAAAACTTAAGGAAGCAGCTGAAATAATTTCTGATCCAGTAGTAGTTAGGTTTAAGAACTCAGAGAGAACAAGCCTAGAAATCCAGAGAGAAGCAAATATACTGCCTGTGTTTAGAAAGGAAGGACAGAATAATGTAGACCAGACAAGCCCATTGTCGAGAGAATTGCAAATGATAAAGCAAGTTGGCCAAATTCTCAGATCAAGATCGATCTCAGCAAACCTAAAAGTCTAACTTCATTCTTTCAGAGCAACAAGACAGCATGCACAAGGAAGTGGCAGACATATCCTGACTTCTGCAAAGCTTTTCACACTCCTCAGATGAAGAAAAGCATCTGAAAAGGCTGAACTGCTTCAAGAACTGCTCTCCAACAGTAGTTATTAATCATTTTCTCAGGCTGAGAGGGTATCTAAATAGCAGCAGCCTCTGCCCCATTCCTAACTGATGTTTTCATTAGAAAATTGGATGAAGTACAAATTACAAAACCACAGAATCTGTGGACATTACTCAACTTCAACAGAGATGAGTTAATTACTAACTTCAGGAAAGTGAAATTAAACATAAATTCCACTCCATCAAAAAGAGAAGAAGGGGGAGGGAGTAATGTCTGACTGAAAAGTGCACCAGAAAACTTTATGGAGGTTTTAGTCTAATATGGAATAAGCGTGTTCCTGATTCAAAGATAAATGCCATTTTCAAATACTTATATATATAACAAGATCTAGATAAAGATATGTTTGGTTTTTCTTTTTTTCTTCTTTTGTTTGTTTGATTTGTTTGTTTTTGTTCTTAGATAGCATTTCTGAGGAACTTTTTCCTAATTTGCAAAAGTAGATATTGGTTTGGTGGAACAACGCAACACAGTGGCCAATCTTTCTACATATAAAATATCTTATAAAGCCTGCTGCAATCAACTGACTGGAGGAAGTACAAGAAGGAACATCACTTGCAGAAAATATGATTCAATTTGGACATTATGCAGCACTGCAGAAGCCAGGTCTATGGAGACCGCTGAATCTCTTTCATTGGAATTTGAAGACTACATTAATCAAACATCAGTTCAGCAGGGCGTGAGCATTCTTTATCCTGTTTCAGTAGCACATGGTTGGAGTAGATGACCCATTGGCCTTCTAGTAACAACTAGTACAATAAGGCTACAAGAAGTGTGTGGTATTTCATTATATTTATGAAAAGAGCCACTAATTCTGGGAGGATCCAAACTTCCAGCTACAATGAAAAACACACTAAGCAGAAAACAAAGATAGAATGTCCTTTTCTCTGCATCAGTGATCCTTTCAACAATGGAAAGATTACATCTTAGTGTCTTGGGGATTATAGTACTTGCCATACTTAAGTGAATGTACATTTTCCATCTACGAAAAAGAAAGAAAATAACCTATTTTTGAACTATTTCATTAGAATGTTGGTTTGGGCGGGGATCAGTAACAAATCTACGCCAAAAGCCAAATGGAAGAAAGATTTTTCAGTAGTCCTAATACACTGATCATTCAAAGCTCTTAAAAAAAAAACAACAACAAAAAAAAACCCACAAAGCAAAGTACATCTGCTTTATCAGCTCTGCTCCATCTAAAGTGGAATGATAGCACATGAAAGCAAAGTGCTTCCCTAATGATTAGCCATTAAGTACACGGGGATTTCCCTGCCAGATTTAGATGCTCACCTGAGGGGTAAAAGCAAATATTTGGTTTCTTATCACATACAGTTTGGAGGTACCCAGCACTCCAATGTGTCGGTGTGGCCGTCCACTTAACTTCATGTTCTCATTCCGACCTGACACGAGGAAAAAAACATCATCTAACACTTCCTCTCTGGTTTTCCGCAACAACCATCTTAGACATGGAAACCTATTTCATTTGTTTCAGCAAGGCAATAGATAGATAAGCATGAGATGCTACAGAGTGGTGTGTTTTGTAGTAAACATCAATACAGTAGCCAGGGTACTTCAAAAGCCTGATTAAAAATTAAGTTTGGCTTCACTGACCATGGAATTAAGTATTCTAATCACATTCATTGCTTAGCACCCAAAGCTTCACCACCAAAAATTACAAGTATGTGTTTTTAAAAAACAGACCATCAACAAGTAACAAACTGCAGTGCTTTCATTATAGAATTTAAAAATTCTTGACTTTAAAAGGCTGAAGAACAAATTTTGATTCCTTTCATGGGGCTAATAAGCCCCACTCTTCTCACTGGGGCTCATTAGCTAGTGTTCTGCACTGCAGCTTTCGCTACAACATCCAGGAGGTGACCTGAATCCATCTGACAAGGAACACAAGCCCAGCAACCAAATGCCTGAAAAGAAAGCCTTGTGAACATTACCAAAGAAGTCACTGTTGAAAACAGTACATCTTTGTGTCAAGCTATCCTACTCGCCCTACTAGTGAACGAAAGCTATTTCAATCTTCTACAGAATAACTGCAAACATCAGCAAAACTTATTAGAAGTTCCTTGTAAAAAGAAAACAAATCATTTTCCCAAAACAGTACATACAAGTTCCCTTCTTCACATATAAGGCTCAATTTCTAACACTTACTTGAAGGCCCTCTTACTTTCTGTAAAAAAACCCAACAACCACGTAACATTGAAAAACAAACAAAAATGTAAACTATCTTCTTCCACATTATCCATAAAGTACATTACCACAGAAACATGCTCAAGACTGACAGAGAAGCATGACACAGCTAGTTTTCCTTGTCCATACTGCAAAGGAATCTACCAATGCTGATCTATTCCATCTCACTTTTACTTTCTAGCAACAGCAACAGATTTGTGACTTTTTGGCCTGCTTGAAGTAGTAAAAGTAAGTTCAATTAAGAATACAGGCAACAAATTCTCACCAAGACCCCTTTCATTCCAGCACGTATTATCAGTGGTGGCTGAAGGTTTATCAGATCTTCAACTTAACTAAAACAAGTTTGAGTTTTTGTGCGTTTAGGTAATCAAATTGGCAGGCTTAGAGGGACCACAGGCCTCTAGGGCCATTGCTGAGGAACTGGAACTTTCTTTAAAGTCCTGGGGCTATAAAAGCCTTAAAGGCTCCTGGATTTCCAGACGGAGAGCTTCTGTCAGCTCTATTCAGCTCAGGGTTGGAAGAACATTAGCAAGAACCTGACAGCCTAAAGACTTTTTCTCTTTAGAAGCAGCTCCTGCAGAATAAGAAGTCAGTTTAGACAGTTATTCTAATTATGTTAACCTTTACACAAATGTGGGGTTTTATTTCTTCTTGGTTTGTTTGTTTTTAAATCAAAGAAATCAAGGCAGTGCATAAGAAACATAAAAATACCCAGTATGGCAATAGAGATATTTAAATACCTACCCAGCATGGTGTACAGATTACTTAGGATGCGAGCTGGCTGCACTCTGAGTGGATGGATATCAGCAATGCTCTGAACATTGATTCCATGGTCTTGCAAAAGATTCTTAATTTGATTAGTTTCTGCCAGAACAGTTACTGCATAACAGAAAACAAAAACACTAGTAAGAGCCAAAGTTATTTGTTATAACTGAGTGCCTTATCTGTCACCTCCCAGCTATTCTGTAGTTGTCTAAAAATGCACAAAGGCTTTACTTCTTTCTTAATTTATGTCTTCATGAGATCTAATAGGATGTCAGAGAGCTTTTGGCTCTCTACTTCTCCATACATATTATCATTCTGTTCCATTCTGGATTGTGTGGTAGCTCAAGTTGGAAGGGACCTCACAAGGTCTCTAGTCCAACCTCCTGCTCAAAGCAGACCTAGTTCGGAGGTTAGATATCATTTCTCTCCAATTTCACGCAGGTTGGATTGTGCAGTCACTTCCAAAGGATGGGGCTTTTCCCCCACAAAGCAAGGGGAAACCCCACTTGAAAATCTTTAATACAGCACATCAAATTGTTGCAGCTAGGTCAATGGTGAATAAGTATGTTAGGATTATGACAATAAATATTCCAAAGGCCATAAAATGGAAGAGGTAGGAAAAAAAAAGTCCCAAGATTGGAGGAATTCACAATCCAAGGCCTGATTTTACAACTCATCCTATATGAGGTTTTGCCAATTGTGAGCTGACTTATTGTTTGGGACTGATAATTCATACTCTCTGAATTATAAATAGCAGTCAAAGAATGCTAAAAATAAGCATGCATTTATGCATCTAAGGGAAATTACGCATTTTAGAGTAGCAAAATGTCACCACTATGACAACAGGCGATAAACAAGCTTTAGATCAGCTTGCAATACCACTGATGAAGGCTGCTCCTGCTAAATAAGCTGATTACTTCTCCAGACTGACGCAGGTGCTAGGAAAGCTTTTATGCCCAATTAGTTGGTGTTTGCCCTCAACTTAAGTATGTAGTTTTGGCTGCTCCTGCACTGATGAAAGCAGCAGACGCACCCTGAAGCAGCCAAAAGACAGCTGTAAGTCTGGCTGCCCTCTGCTCTCTAGCTCACTCCTCACCTCTGTGAACACAGAGATCTGCCCCACCCCTTGCTTTCTTGGGTCCTCTGAAAAGAGGCTGCACAAAATCCTAACTGAACAGAATGGTATCCTGTCAGCTCTCCTCCTTCTGCTATTATCCATCATGACCTTCCTTTTCAATAAAAGATTAAGTCTATCACTTTCCAGTCTCCGACCAGTCTTTAAATCATAAGAAGCGTTTTTTTTAAAAAGGTTTGTTAAAGCTGATCTTTATTCCTAGAAGAAAAGCAGCTCGACAAACAACCACTTTCTCACAGAATCACCAAAGCACTCATGTGCCATACAAATATCAATATCATTTTAAAACATGTCCTTCTTCATTCCCTTGAATAGGGACTTCACCTTCACATAATCCAATTCACTCAGAATGTTAAAAGAAAAAATCCCAAACCTTGTACCACAACATCAGGTTTAAATCCAGTGGAAAATCTTCTGTTTAAGGGATCGATTTCACCTGCAGCCAGAAATCCCTAGAAAAAAAAATACAAAAGAAATAAAAGAGAAAGGAGACAAACAAAAATT
>PPHD01013519.1:0-17273 GCA_002909625.1 Bambusicola thoracicus | reverse complement strand
ATACAGTGGACAGTTTTGTTTTCCTTTTCAACCCACTGCAGTTTGTTGTATCACACTCTCCCACAACAGGATAATCTCCACGTAGCTAGTGCTAAAATCCTGCTACCGCATAAATCCAACACAAGCAATAAACAGCGTGAAAGAAAATTTCAGAGGAACTATTAGATTAGGTTCACATTAGCATTGCCTGAAACGTGTCCTCCATTACACCAAGGAGCTGATGTTTATCTGTCTCTCTACAAGGCTTTTGACACAAAGCCCAAAGAACCATACGAATGCATTAATGCTGGAGAATTAGTGGCAACATTTGAACTGATAAACAATTACCACCAGCAAATCCTCAACCTAAATATGATCAGGCTTTGTTGACACCTCCACAAAACCTATTTTGTTCTTTAAAAAGCTACGGGGAAAAAAGAAAGTGAAATAAACTGACAGGCTTCGCTTTCAGTAGCAGCGATGCTACACCATCACAGAGAAGAGATGGAACGATGAGGTACTTTCAGAGGGGGGATTATCCAAGCTCTGACAAGTGACTAAAGGTAAGCCAATGTTTAAAAAAATAAAATACTCAGGTGTTTAAATCACACATCCATTAACACACAGCACCTATTGTAGACGCGTATTAAACAGAGATGGATATACTCACAGAATCTAGACAAGCACATTTTTAAGCAAAGCAGCAGCTTTCTCCACTTCCATATCAGAATTATCATGAATTACAATCCCCGATGAGTGATTTGCTCTAACAGAAACTGTTAAAATAAAGAGCACTTTCAAAGGTTATTTACCACACAAACATTCCCCGTTTTGCTTCGGATACGTTTTGGCTTATTTTCCTGTCTCAGAGCTGCCTCTATTTTTTTTATGTGTGAATAAAGCAGCAAAAAATATATTCATAATAGTAAAATAAATGCACTGCATATCCATATTGCTCCGCAACTCCACCTTTATAACACCCCACACTGAAATATTGGCTTTCTGTAAACTGAATGCAGAACAAAATCTAACCAACACACGCTACAACACATTTCCATCTTAATCATAAAAGCTTTTTGACTGAGTAATAACAAATAGTGCAAGAACCACAATGACCAGATTTGGACAGTCGAATCTCTCATTTTTTGTGATCACAATTATAAGAAAAAGAGATTTCTTGTAGTCTTAGAGTGTATTTATACAACAGACACAGAACAAAAAAAAACCCCTCACGTGCATGAATCTGTCTTACCACATTATTGAAAGTTTTTCCTCGAGAAGCAGAATAAACATTTACTTTTACAGTATTTAAATATATAGTTAAACCTAATTTTATTAGGAAAGAACTTTATGTTTCTAAAACATTGAAACATTCACCTACTTAAAAACACATATTCGTTGCCTTCAAGAGAGCCCAATCACGGAGCCAGCCATCTGAGCGTAACACACTGAACCAACTCTAAATGGTGATTGACCTTTTGGCTGACACAGAAACAGCGTTTTTCCTAATTTCAGCTTATTCAGTTAATTCAATTCAATGATTTGATTTGCTCAAAATAAGAAATCAATTAAGAAATTACATAGCATGAAGACTCGTTTTCATTTTCCGGTCTAAGAGCAAGCGGTAAGAGAGCAAGAGGATGAAGTCTACTCTTTAGGATAACTTCAAGGGCCAAAGCCATTTCTCAGTCACTACCCAGAGTGAATACCACAGCTGTTTTTAACCTTGAAAGCGCTGCTAGAAGTGAAATGCAGCACGTTTGCCTTCGATATCGATATTTAGTACATGTAAGAGAAATGCAGTTCACAATTTAATATCATTTCATATAATGAAACTGAAATCTAATCGATTTGTCATCAATGCAACTGCTTTCAGCACTCAACGTACGCTAAGCAAACATTTTACTCCTAAACTATGAGCATGAAGTATTTGAATGCTTACTTGGCATATTTAGACAATCCTAACATATGCTTATAATGCAGATTGGTTGACAAAAGGTGTTACCTTACTGTAAAAGCTGTACTTAGCAGGAAATCAAGGCAATCTAATAATTACTAAACTACTAATAATTAACCTCTCCTTTGAGGAAAGTAACAAAGCAAGATTAAAGTGACTGATTTACATCAAAGTTTCTGCCCGGTTATTATTTAAATCATTATTTAAATCATGTTTTAGAGAATGAGATATTTACAAAGTAGTACAAAGTAGCAAAAAAAAAAAAAAAGCCCAAAAAGAGTTGAAAGTCTCAATGAACTCTGGTAATGATCTCTATTTTTAGCCCGGAGTTTTGGGAGCTCCTCAGCCACAATTCATCGTGGATTTGGCAGACAAATTCCTGGAGGCCCTTCAGCCACTCTATTGATTCTGTAACTGACGCTCTTCAATTTCAGAGTATTCGGGTAGGTTAAAGCCGAGCATGTATTAAAACCTTTCCTCTCACGGTACTGCCACCACAATGCTGCACGATGGCACTGACGCACTGGAGTCAACACATTTCAGTGTTCAAACACAACTTGCCAGCGCTCCTCTACCACGAAGGAGGAAGGGATGAGAAGATGCTCGCCTACTCCTCAGTAAAGAACTGCCCATCTTCTACCAGATGTTGAGTTGGACTGAGGAATAAATCCAACAGCTGACATTGTCCATGTATAAACTGACTTCTTTAAACTTTATCACTTTTCTGGTTAACCACCAGAAATTGTTTCCAATTACAAAAATCACAAGATCATGGTTGCATCAGATAAACAGAAGGAAGAATGAGTTATTTTATAGTTACCTGGGAGCTGGAAAGGCTCAGAGGTACTTGGCTGTATGTCAGTGTACCCCAGACCTCCCTACGGACCATGATCCTCCTCAATGAACGAAGCTGCTCCTGCTCACCCCTGAACCACCAACAACTAAAAGCACTCCTGAGCCACCGAATTAGCCAAACATCCCAGAGATCTGAGAGCCTTCTGCTGATGAGGGGAGTGAGAAGGGAGGAGGACAACCTCTTATCTCAGCCGTGGTATTTCTCCGTTATTACAAGAATTAAAGAATTATGAGAAATGCACAAAGTTAATGCAGACAAATGATTTTATTTTTTTCTTTTTATCTTGCTAGTATTTTAATTAAAACCTTTTGTCATGTCTGCTGAGCAAGTTCAAAGTGTTGCAATGCAGCAGCAATGGGAATGCAGAAGTCTTGTTCTGCTCGGGGAAAAAAATGTTTTCAACTTTTACCAAACCAGCGACTGTAATTACTACAAGAACAAATCAAATTTATAGCAGGCAAACACAAGGCATAATCTTTGTGTGTGTGTGTGTGGCCATAAATGAGTTTATTTTTGTTGCAATGTGATAAAGTTTTGCATTTTCTGCAAGTCGGACTATTTTGATAATATTCTTTACATTTCCTCCTTATTAATGAGATGAAAAATTTGCTATTAAGATATGCGAGTCATCTCGATACATCTTGCTGCTGGATAAGCTTCAACAAAAATCTTACAGCCCTTTTTTTTTCTAACCACATTAACACAATAATTGCACAGACAAAACTCTTGCTTTAGTATTAGACGACGTTCTGTTCTTGCGAAATAGCAAGAGGTGGAATTCAACAAATTACGAGAGCCCAGCTCATACTGTTCAGCATGCAGCAACAGAGGAGACAAAAGCACTTTTAATTTTCATTATTTCCAAAGGCCTTTTTTTTTCTTTTAATGGAACATGAGACAAAACTGTTGTGCTTTTTTCTTTTCTTTTCTTTTTTTTTTTTAAATCATGCCAAAGAGTACACCTGCTATTTGAAAGTACTTTCACATCTCCTCTTTCCCCACTAACCTTTTGTGAAGAACAATTTCTGATTGCTAGGCTATTTTTCATTTGCCTATCTCTATTCATAAAGAATGAAGTATGTAAAATGGCAGATTTGAGAGACTGTTAAATAACTTGAATAGCTCACGTACATAAAAGCGATTACGGCTCTGCAAAACCTGAGAGAAACGTTATCAAAACACGCGCTCGCTTCGGTGCTGCTACCAGCAGAGCAGGCTACGTTCTCACTGGCACCCAACCACATCACGAACCCGAGTGATTTGTTCTTTGGGTGAACGTCAGTTTTGAGGAGTAAATACGCATGTGCACACATGCACATTTGAGTATGCATACACGCGAAGGTCTCTCGTAATCCAGTGAACCTGAAAGCTCCTACCTGAGAAAGCATTTTCATGAGCCCACATAGCTCAAGCCAGCAGCGCAGTCCGGACCAAGTAAATGAAGAATTCTCCACTTCAACACTTCAGCTTCCCCTTGAGTCGGTGTGGACAGTCACCATGGAAGCACAGAGGGAAGGCCCGGCCGGGGGGCTGTCTGTCACCTGGGGGCTCCGAGCAGCAGCGGGAAGGGCGGCTCTGGAAACGCCTGTGCCAGACCGCCGCAGGAAGACCTTTATCAGCTAGTGACTATAAATTTATTTTCTGCAAAGGAACCTTCTGGCATAATGTGCGCAGGAAGGACATAAAAAGCAATCTGTCTGCCAATGAAACTAGAAAGCAAATGCGAAGGCGGGAGAGGCAACATATTTTGTTGAAATATGTAGATACACCGCTTCGATCTCAACGTGTGCCACTACCTGACACCCAAGGGTGAAATGCTCTGATCTCTGCTGACAACATTTACACCAAGGAAGCCTCCACTATTTCACTCAGCATTTCCAAAACGCCTGTCGTGCTCTCTGTAAGAAGAGGGTTGGCTGCTTGGCAGCCGTGGGACCAAGCCATGCGACCTCACAGCGCTCACGTGCTCCAGAGAGCAGCAAACGGCTGTGGAAACTGAATTAACACAGCCAGAACTAAATAACACCTTTCCACAGGAAGAACTGCAGTGCCCCAGGAACACTGGCAGGGCAAGAGGCCAACGCCAGCCTCACTGCTCACCAAAACACAGCAGAGATGCAGCTCTGCAGCAGGGGGTGGGGAGATGCTTCTTGCAAACAGATTAAAGAAAAAAAAAAATCAAATCATCCAGAAACCAGTTTAGAGATTTGGCTTTTTCCTTTCTGCTCATCTTTGTTTGATAATTCGTGTAACCTGTAATATTAAAAGGCATGCAAAACAGCAAGCGTGTCTTTTATAAACAGTTTAAGAAGTAACAAAATAACCGTCACCCTCTAATCTAATAAAGCTGTTAAACAAAAATAGCAATACTCCATCAAACAGGCATGCAGAACTCTTGTGCAAGTTAAACAGCCACGTATACTTAACAAAAAACTGGGACTTCTGAGCACGATACAGCTCCATTGTTCGAGGCAGTATTAGAATATAATTAGCTAAATATTTTAAAACACAAATACGAAGATAAAGTAATGAAGAAGGCCATGGGATCTAAAGGGCAATGGATCTCAAGACACGCTTAAATATTTAAGCCATTTTTTGTCCTGAGGGCACAGAACCTAAAGGGCAATGGATCTAACGATACAGTTTTAAATATTTAAGCCAATTTTCCCCCTTGAATTTTTATCATCCTGTTAACACAAGTTTATACATTTCGCATAATAAAGTTTGTGCACTATGAAAATTAAACAATTAAAAAAACATTGTCTTTTTTTAATAAGAAAATACACAGCAATTGCTCAAGCCTCTGGGTGTATTTATATTAATTAAATACAACACAACAAAATGAAAGCTTTCGCATTGTTTGAAAGGAGACCACTCGCTATTTTGCTCAATGCACTGCAACAGAGATCTGTAGGCTGCATCCCCAGAGTACCCAAGCCAGAGACAATAGCTGTGCCAACAGCTATTTGCCTACGCTGTGAAGGGAAGCATTCAACAGCAACCAAATAGCAATTGAATATTTGGATTGTGTTTGCACAAAACGCTGCTGAGCAGGGTGCATCCTCAGTGCCCAGGGCAGCACCTCGTACCCATTGGAGCACACGCTCCCTCTCGCTTTGCTCAGGCTGGGTGCTTCTCTTTCATCACTGAAAGACCTACAGAGGGGCAGCTGCTTTTATTGCACAGAGGATGAATGTTAACACATTTTGGTCAAAGACCCCACCAGAAATCCAACCAGAACACCAACCAGGTAACCACATGCATGGAGCACCAGCAGGTTGGCAAAGCACAACTCTTTAACCACAACACCTAACTGGCCTGTGTATGAGCCTATCGATCCCACCGTTTATTCATCAGTTTAATTATTCTTTTTTTTAAATATTTTTTTGTAAGAATACAGTCAATGCTGTGGTCACATCAGCTTATTTATGTGGGGCCAATCAATCTCTATTTTCATCTGGGAGGGGGTAATTCCGCACTCCGCATTCACATTTGATTACTATTTACTCCTACAATCAGAACAGCGTAGTTCAAAACACCAGAAAGTAAACAGGGAGGCTTACAGGGCTTCCTGCCAGTACCTATCCAGAAAAGTATATACTCAATATATATGCCTTTTCACTGCAACCAATTTCTTTTGTAACAAAAGGCTGCTTTTGAGGTAATCTCCTTTGGCTGTGTAAGGGCAGCAGACTTCAACACAACTTGAAGAGCATCTTGGAGCACGCTTTCTAAAACCCTGCATAAACATGAAGGAACTGTACACAGAGGGACTTCAGGTCTTTCAGCCCACTGCTCTGACAGCGCACAGATTCAATAGAGACAAATGCATAGAAGACTCCAAATATGTGCCATTGCTTCAAAATGTTATTTCATAACAGCAATAATTACACTCAATACAAAAAAAATAAAAGACCATGATCTACAGCACAGCAGCATTTGATAGATTTTTTTAATAACCTCACTGATGACAAGTTTTTCAAGCTCACTATTTTATCCAAAAGGCAAATACAAGTTCAAAATAAATTGCAATGCAGTATTTTTAGGAAACCTATTTCGGTTTATGTACATAGAACTAGTTATTGAATACAGGCTACGTTTAACAACAATAGTAGCAAATAAACAATTTCAGAACATACAAACTGCCCTGCACTTTGGGGAAATAACCTGTAAGTAGTCTACTCAGCAGAGACTGTTGTATACCCAAATTGATATTCCTCCCTCCCCCCCTCAAACATTAAAACAAGCTTTTAAGCCCCCAGCTCTTGATCCAAAGGAAGCCTGAATCAACTAACAGACATAAGTTATTAATCACTGCGCTATGGGAGGTTGTAGAGCACCTCTTGCCTGCAGATCATCGCTCCGTCCTCAGCTTTCATCATTTTTCAGTCTTACTTTCATAGAGTCATAGAATGGTTTGGGTCGGTAGGGACACAACACCCCATCCAGCCTGGCCTTGAATGCTTCCAAGGAGGGGGCATTCATGACCTTTCTGTGCAACCTGCTCCAGTGTTTCAACCACTCTCACAGTAAATATTTTTTTTCCTAATATCTAATCTAAAATCTACCCTCTTGCAGTTTGCTTTCAGTGACCACCCATTACTTTACATAAACCACAGAACTTCATGGTGCATGCACTCCACATGCAAAAAACCCAAAGTACATTGAGAATCCCACGCACCCCAACAGGGCTCCTTGCTCAGTAGGTGCAACAGAGCAGCAATAAGTGACAATACCAATCTTTGAAATTTGACATTAACTTAAGAAAATCTGAAAATCCACCACGGGCAATCAGTACCGAGCACAGAGACGTCACCAGATCCCTCTTATCAAATGCAGTCTATCAAAGTTTCACCGCTGAACCTCAGGTCATCTTTTCCCCCTTTAGATACTTAAGTGTCGCATTTGCTTTAATTCTATTTCTTTTCTGCTAACAAGAAGACCTCCTGGATATAAAGTTTCAGTATCAATTTCATGCTTTCATATTAGTTTCACCTAATTTTCAGACTTCTAGCAACCGATTGCAGAGATTGGGAGAAATAATTTCTCAGAGTGAAGTCCTTATGAAAAAGGCAATATATCAACACGAGAGCCCAAACGAGGCACAGCGCAAGGCCAAAGCAGCGCTCTCAGCCCTACAATCTCTCTCAGTAGATTTTGTCAGATCACTTTCAACTACTCACGAGCGCTGCCAGTAATTTTTTTTGATAGCCAACAAAGGAGCAATTACGGAGTAGCACCAAAGACACAGCTCACATTCTGGGAGGATTTCACCCGGAAACTTGCTGCTGATGTTCACGCTGAAGATCTCCCAGGGCTCTATTACTTCTTGCTTTTCCAATACTAGCCAGAATTGCACTGGCTGTTGAAACAAAAATCAAGTTTTAACACGCCAGTTTCCCAAAATTTGATTCATTTTAATTGTAACTATGTATAAAACCCATGCTGAACTATTCAGCTATCTACCTGGTTAATTTTATGGCTGTGTTCAGACTCCACGTGAATCACATTTAGAAAATTATATATATTACATAAATATGGTATGACATTCCATCAAGTTATCTTTTAATATGTAATTCTACCCTTAAATAAAAGTGAAGATGGTTTCTGCAGGCACTTGCAGGAAATTCATACCTGAGATAGAAGTCTAGAAAGTGTCAAAGAAACATCCCCAGCCACCACAGGAGTTTCCAAGCCAGGTAATCCCTCACCTTCCCACACGTCAGCCCATCTGTTCCTAAATACCCTTCTTTCCCCAGACATTATTTTGGGGCTGTCAGTGTTACCGTACGATTCCTGCTCAAAGATCACACATTTATCACCCTATGTCATGGCTGCCTATTGTCATTCAACTCTCACTTATGCGCACATTTCAAGGAGAAGGGAGAGGGTACTGAAAATAATAGTAATCCAGAAACCTCACCAGCACGGGCAGAAAATGCAGCGTGTCCAAACTCGTTCCCAAGTGCGCCTTGATGCACGTGAAGGCCATAAAGGACCAGTACTCTCCTGTAGCGCAGCCCCCCCAAATTAATCTTGGGAAGCTTACCTTAAAACCAATCAACCCCCACTCCTAAAAAGCCCCTTCATTTTAAACATTTTGAAGTGCAGCAGAAACCAGGAGGCTCTGGCAGCTTTGATCCCAACCTAGCATCCCCCACAACAGTACCAGGCAGCCACTTCTCTCCAAACCAATTAGGCTCACTATGAAGACACTCAGTGCTACAAGAACAAATCACGTCTCAGCAGCACCGACTGTCTTACAGAGCTTTAAATTAAGTTTCTCATAAAAACTCAGCTTTAGCTATCCTTTAATCAGTCGCCTGTTGATGATTTCACGCAATCCTACGCAATATAAAAATTAGTCAATCAGGAATTCCTTAGGCAACATTCAGGTACCGAATACTTCCAGTGCAAACCAAGCGATGACCCACTGCCTCCCACAGGGAAGCCGGTGTGTTTTGAGGCCTTTAATTATTTTAACCAGTCCAGTTAACCCCAACCCGCTATTTCTCTTCCATTTCTAGTCAGACGGTTTCCTCAGCTGAAGAATTTAATTCCTGATAAGGCAACCTTTCACCCAACAGAAAATGGACTTTGACTAAGGGCAACCGGCTGCCGCAGCAGAGGTTGTTCAATTCTGCTCAGATTTTTCTTCCTCGTACTCATAATCACTGCGACATCAGAGGACACAGAAGCGAATTAAAGTGCAGAAAGGCTGCTGCGCCCCGATTCCACAGGTGCTCGGCAGCACGCTCAGCTTGGCATCTGCCAAAGATCAAAGCAAGGAAGCGCCAACTGCTGCAGCTAAACAGCGAGGCTCTCATGTAAGGCACATTCACTACAACTACAACGTAGCATCCTATTAATACGGCTTATGGACAGCTGTAAGTTTTCAGCATTACAACACTTTACGATGTTAAATAACGTGTCATACGTTGCGCTGATATTTTATTGTACGTTTTTTCCACTTTAGAGACTTTCATGGAGCCTATTTGAATTGCACACAGCCACATATTACCCAGCAGCTGACAAGTTATTAAAAATTACATTATCTGATCAACTGAGAAGCAGGATGCAATAGTACAGCTGAATACTACATTTTAACACGTGCCTACAAAGGAATGCTGCAGACCAATTTTTAAGTACTTACAATGAAGAAGTGAAGGTTTTTTTTTCAAATGAAGCACTTGTGCTTTTATAGCATTTGGATGTACACTACTATATGCTCTGCACATTAGAATCACACTGTGAAGAACTGTACTACAGTGTAAAAACTGCCCCTGGAAATATTGGAAGGAATATTTATTTGGGGATTTTAGTTGCAAGAAATATTTCTTGCAACTAAAATCCCCAAATGTATTAGCTTGGCCATTTATGGATTATATCCTGATAACAGAGCTTGGTTAAGACTTGAGAAGCAGATAAGCCACAGAGCAAGCACTAAAACTAATGGCTGTCAGCTTCCAACTTGTTTAAACTTGACTGTATATAGCAAAGCTCAAACAGAATGTAAACTGCTGCCCTATAACAGCTTAGATCATATGTTAGCAATCTTTCAAGCATAGTTATTTGTATTTTAATATTGCCTAAAGGCCCTAAACCAAGATTATACCCCATGATCCTGGATTCTCCGCCATGCAGTTCCTGTCTTGAAGAAATTATGATCTAATATGGAGAAGATGCAACAAAGATACACAACAAGCAATCAAGAGAAGAGTGGGAAATCATCAACTTAGAAGTACAGTTAGTTCTCTAACTACTGAAAAATCCCTGCAGACATGGAGCAAATGAAGATAAATGGTAGTATTTATCATAGGAGTTCTTTTAAGGAACAAGTAGTTTGGTATTAGGCAGAAGTAACTACTAGTTAAGGTTTGGGTTTGGAAGCACTGTACTATGCATATGCAATTTATAATCTTTGGAACTATCAATTTGAGACACGGGAAAGAAAAGTTATCCACATTCTTGTCGTTTTCTGAAAAGTGAAAAGGAATCATCGCAAGTGATGGGGAAACAAGAACTGATAATCCTGCAGAGTCCTCCTGGATTGTTCAGCTATCCTTATGTTACAAAAGCACAAAGGTCATTGGCTGCACATGGTTAATGTCCATCCCGGCCCAGGAAGGACAAATTCTAACCACCCATTTTCACTGCAAGGTCAACCAAGGTTTCCAGTTATCTTAGCAAAAGGCTGTCTCTGCCTTTTTACCAAGGCAGCCACAGGAATTGCATGCTTCTGTGAACGCTCATCTTACTGCTCCTTCAATTAGCAGATTTAATTCACGATACTCACTTGTGTCTTATCATCATCAACCGTTCTGTGAGCTAAGAGATTCTTCTGCACTAGGGTAACACTGGGACCAAACACCTTCCATTTCGGATGCTACTTCAGTAGAACTTGTGCAACAAATATTGAATTTCATACGCCAGTGCAAATAAGGCATTCAGCAATACATACCTAATAAAACTCGCAACACGCAAAACATACTTGATCCACGCTTGAAAAATAAACAAACTGAATCACAAGTTCAAGCAGTTTTCTGTGATCACATTCATCTTCTTGAAAGCCACACTCCACTGTGACTGATTTGTCCTTCCTGTGTAAAACAGGTTCTGTTTAAGGGCCAGTAATGGCATTTGCCACATGTCACGACGGGGGACGGAGGGAACCAAAACCCATAAATCCAAGCTGAAAGCTTGTTCAAGGTTGACTCCGCAGCATAGAACCTTTGTCTCCAGGAGAAAGAAGGTCACTGCCAAATGAAAACAACCACCAGTGACAACAAACCTTGACACAACAAGATCACAGGTGGAGAGACAAAGCCCACAGTTTACTAAATAACCACCGAGGCTTGTGGTTGTAAAGACTATGCGCTGATTACAAACTCTGTCCTCATATTTTTAACTGAACGTTCAATCCTGCAAAACACGTCGTTTGTAATACGCTGAACCCAAGTCTCTAAGCAAAATATATGTATTATGGAACACAGCCAAATACTACTGATTACCCCAGTCTCAAAAGCCTGCTGGCAAGGTATGCTTTGCTTCAGAATAATCCTAAATTACAAAGTCTTCATTCTTTATGAAAATAAAGTAACCTGTTATCTCTCGCTCATCTGAAGTTACCAAATATTTACTTCCCTGGTGACAGAGAAGCAGACCTTCTTGAGGTCCTTTATTCCCACCGAGTGGCCGTGAATATGAATATGCATAGCTGTACAAAAGCATATAAAAATGGAAAGAAAGATAACATACCAAAACGTTACTATCAATATTTGAATAATGAGGCAGCTTTGTCTTAATCGGTATATCAATTTATTCACACAGGGTGACAAGAATACATTAAAGCTGTGCTGAAGTTGGGCCATTAGATTGCTTAGACAACCTGATAACTACTGCTGCTGGCAATTAGGAACGCGTTTTCACTGGAGGCATTCCGTACATCCCCGCTTCAGAAGTGCAATCTGCAGGATGTTAACTTACCAAGGAACATCCTGAGAACCACTTCTCTGTCATGTAAGCTCATTGCTTCCAACTAATTAAACCTGTAGTTCATATTCTTCAGAATAAGTTGATGTCCTTCTGCCAGTTCAGCATTTTCACAAGCACGAGAGAGGAAGCTTCAAGCAGCCAAGCTACGCAACACTATGTCAGCTGTGAATGTCCAGTATTCCCAAATAATTTCAATTTATTTGTAGCATGTTAGGACGGAAGTATTTTTACTTTAGACCTCTGCAACATGCATGATTTTGTATAGATACGCATGTATGCACATGCAAGAAAGGCAAATTTACTCAGCTGTTTCACTGTTAGGGGAAGACTTGGCATGTCTCTAACAAAGCTGTAAGAGCTATCTGGAATGCAGATCCTAATCACAAGGAAAAAACTGGCTGAAAGAAGGAATCCACACCTAGCTGCATACCAAGCTGTCCCACAGAGATTGGGGGGGGAAAGCAACGAGCTCAAAAGAAACGGCAAAAAAAAAAGAACCGAGGGGTAGAAAACAAGCAAGGTACGAACGAAGTGACAATCACTGAAGTTTCACTTCCTATTGCATTATGAAAATTGGGTGGAAAGGGTTCTCAAACCTTCTGAAACAAAACAGGAGGGCAATAGGGCTGCTGAATGCGTGGATGAATTAGTCAAAATTAAGTGGATTGTTTGCTTCAGTCTTCAGCAAGGGCTGGGGTACAGAACCAGCTACAACCAAAGAGGAAACAGCTCTAAAACGCTCAGTGCACTACAGAGCAAGGACCCAGAAAACTCCTTTCCAAAATTCTCATGGGGTGAGATTACTTCAGATCTGATTGCAAAAATATCAAGTCAGACTGGTACCAGAGGATTACAGAAGAGCAAATGCAAATGTCTGTTTAAGGAAAGGGAAAAACTAATTTTGTTATCTAAATGTTGACCGATTTGATCTCCGGAGTAATGAAGTGTTGTAAAACATTTCAAAAGATGGGTAATTAGAGACCTGAAAGAAAGTGGAAGAAGTTGGATAAAGCACAGCGTGGGTCAGCCAGCATTAACCGGTGCCACGTTTTCCCAGTACAGTTTTTCAAATAAAGCACCAGGTTTCTCCAAGCAAAACATCGTAGATCTCCTTTATCAGGCTATCGGAAAGCACAACTGAAGTTATGTAAGAAATGACAAATATGGTGGGAAAATATTAAAAAAAAACCACTGTGTAAGAATATATGCGAAGGGACTTAAGTCAAAAAGTTAAACAAAGGGGAAAAGAGAGGCTGCAGTGGTTACTAATGGGTTTTTTTCTTCCAAGAGTTTGTCTTGAGATATTTGATGAGAAGTCTTTAACCAAGAGGGTGAGGTTAGCACAAACATAAATCAGGTACAAGCGATCCCCGAGCGCATTTAGTGCAGAAATTGAAGATTTCTTACCATGGGAGGAGCACAGTTTGCCCATCCGGCAAGTAACAACCACAAAAATGATTCTGTAAAGTGGTACTTGATCAGATTACCGGGAGGGCTCTGATGCAATTGCCTGTGATAGCGGCTGACTAAATGCAACGTGTGTGCTAATATCAAGGGGGAAAAGCGGACAAAAATGTGAAGAGGCATTAGCATAACTCTTCTTTTTGAAAGCAAATTCTTCAGCGTTTACCTGGGCGAAAGAAGATTGGAAGCAGTACACACAGCCAGCACGGGAGGCAGGCAGCGGGCAGGGAGACCTCGCTGTATTCTCCTTTCTTCACAAAACAGCCCTGAAGCTGCTGTTCAGACACTGCCTTCATTTTAAAGACAGTTCACAGAAAGAAGAAATGGAGCAGGGTGAAACAAAGGGCAGGAGGGGATTTGTTTCTTTCTCTAAAGGCAAAAACAGACCACTGGTGTCACCCAATACCTTCTGAAAACCTAAAAGGTCAGAAGTATTTCTAAATTCACTGGTAAACACACTCAAAATACTTCAGCTAAAAACCTGGCTCCCGACATAGCCCTCACCAAGATTTTCCCAGCTCAGCTTTACTGTGAGTGCTCCGGTGACACGGAGATGAGGACACAAGAAATGATGCATTTCACTGCACGGCTAAATTATTTTTTTTTTTTAGTTTACAAACAAATTTTTAGGTCCAAAGGAGACACCTCCTTCAGATGAACCCAACAGCAGAGGGCAGGCACTCCAGCAGAGATGGGACTGGAAGGCTGACCCCTCCGCTCACATCTCCTCACTCAGGTTCTTTAATGAGTTGTAGGCAGTGCAACCAAACGCCTCCCTGGCACAAGTGAGCTCATACACCAAAACGGGAACCACCAGAGCAGCCGGGATGCTCTGCTTTGAACTTGTAGATTCCCAAAAACTCATTGCTTTCCAGGCCGATGTTTTTGTTTGTTTGCTTTAGTTTATGAAGATAATAAACCTACAGCATCCCTCTAGTAAAACACGATTTATTTAGCCCCTACAAGCCTCCACAACTCACGACGGGAATTAAAATGGATTAAAAAGATTTAGAGAGGACTAAAATCCAGTTTGCACAGTCACACTTAAGAAGAGCAGGAAGATGGCTTCCTGCAGGTGTACCTACCTCTGCAGCAGCCCAAACCACACCTGGTAAAGTGCCTTGGGCAAGCCAGCGGCACACCTCGCACTTAGAGCTGAAGAAAAAGGTGCACGAGCGAGCAGAACAACATTAAGAGTCTGCTAGAGTGCAAAGAACAGGCTGCCAACCCTCATACAAGCAAACCTACACTCTAAAGAAACAAGAGCTGCCTAAAAATATCCTACGCTCTGTACCTGTTACTGTTTGTAATCATACCATTATGTTTTTGTTGGTTGTTTCGTTGTGTTGGGTTTGGTTTATTTTAAGGCAGGAAAAAAAAGAGTATTTCTAGCAGCATATTTCAGAAATTAACTGATTACTGTGTCAGCATCACTGTATTAATTCTGAAACGTGTCAGTACACACACTCACTATATAGATGCTACATATATAAAAATAACGATTCCCACTTCTCTATTCCTAACTGTGAGTAGCACAAGCTCTCCTCCGTTTCAGAAATAACCCTACTTGAAATATCACTGATGAAAAGGAAAAGCAAACCCTTTAAATTGAGCTATTAAGTCTTTTGTGTTGCAATCTGAGATAGAAAAGATGCGTATAATTATCTTCTCTGTCCAAACCCAATGAATTTCTAGTACAAAGTTAGTAATGTCCCCATATATAAACACTGTATATAAACAAAGAATGAATAATCTGTATTAATTACTATTTGTTGAACAACACGTTCTTGTGAACATTTTTTTTTTTAATTCAGCAGCCAACCCAGCCCTACAAAGAACAGCTGAGGTAGAGCCAGAAGGAAGAAAATGGAGAAAACCACGACCTGTGTTGATGCCGGCTGTTGAAGGTAGGGCTGCTTCACACGCAGACTTGCACGCATTCAGTCCCCGAAGCCTTCTATAAATTGCAGACACCATGATGAAACACTTTTCATTTTGTAAACATGCTACTGCCTTCCTGGTGTTTCTCTTGTAACAAAAGCAAATATACGCTGCCAGAAATACTAAGTAAGAACAGTCCTGTAGGAACTGGCAGATTCCATCACAAGCCGCAAACGAAAGCGCTGCTGAATGGTAATAAACATCCCAGCATTTACAGTCCCACTTCCACACACCAACCGAGGAGTAATGCGTGCAACATCCCTGCTATGCAATGTGAATGGCACACACGTCCAGAGGAATTGCTATACAGTCAAGACACCGCTTATCAAAACCAAAACTTCAACTATAATGGAAAGCAAGGGAGAGAAGTCAGGACATCAAGTGTCCAAAACACAACATTAAACAGACAGCTCTTTCCTGAACAGGTTTTGGAGCTCACCTTCCTCACATCATGAAAACAGGTAACCTTGAGAATCTGGATTCTCAGTCTTGAATATAATATCTTTGTTTCTTCTCCTCTCTGTGGGCTCTGAACATTTTTAGTTTCAACACAATGAAGGTGGCAGAAACAAAGAATAATTTGAACAAGCTGAACGTTCATTATCTTGTCATAATGCACAAGACTCGCATGTTCTGAAAGCCTTCTATTCTTTTCTTTAAATATTTTTATTCAAATAACCTCAAACGATGTAGAACCTGAAGTTATTCTACAATACTCCAAGGGGAACCTATATGTTCTCTTTTCCACCCTTCAGAAGAAAATATATATTTATGCCCATGCATGCCACAGAAGTACAGCCCACCATGCCTTTTCAGAACCCTGCTGTATTAACTTCATTTCTGTTGGTATAAGCCAGCCACAAGTATCTGGCATGCATACCAGATCCAAAGTCCAAAAAAGCCCACTGCTCTGGTAGTGGACTACTGTAGCTATTTTGAGAACTTTAGAAAGAAATCCCTTGTTATCGTATCAATTTTTATCAATTGGCAATTAGAGATTTTCTATTTTGTAGGTTATAATGTAGAATTTGGAATTTAATAGACATTAACTTGTCCTTTCCTCAGTTTCAACACTCTGGCACTCATTGTAGAGCTTAAAGGTATTCCTGCTGTCAAACCCACTGCCTAGGAGCAACAACAGATGACCTCATGAAACTACAAGTCACAAATAAGGGTTCTTAACCCCATTCCACATCAGTCTCAACGGCACAGCGCCTACCAAATCCCTGAGCATTTATTTCTTTGGATGGACAACAGTATTCTGCTGAACTTCCATCTGTGTGGAGATCACTGCATGGTTCTAATGCCCACTGTTGACTCTGCATTCTTTTTGCTTTCTACCACCTCCCTTCTGTGATAAAAAAAATAATAGATTTACGTGCACTGTTCCAAGATACGTGGAGATCACACTAGTGAGAAACAACACAGGTTGGTTTGTTGGATTGATTTGCCTGTTTTGAGTGGATTTTGTTTGGAGTTGTGTGGTTTCGGTTTGTTTGTTTTGTTTATGGGCATGTGGGGTTTTTTTTGTTGTTGTTGTGCTGGGTGTTTTTTTCCCTGGATCTACACAATAATCCACAC
>PPHD01013518.1:0-17273 GCA_002909625.1 Bambusicola thoracicus | reverse complement strand
ATTAACACAATCAATTCAGATATGAGCTCAGATGTTACTGTTAAAATTTTATTTCTAACTTTATTATATTTTACTACTACTTTTTCAGTCTTAAATAATTATAAATATTAAGTTTATAAGACTTGCTGATACTTGCAAAAGAAAACAATGAAATCACATTAGGCTGATAAACTCTGAAATTACTATGCCTGGGATAAGAATTTGAATAAAGGGCAATATTTTACTGTAAGCTGTACTGAATCCTTCAACTTATGCATGTTTTTATTTAAGAGCCATCACTTCTTTGCACAATAGCTAGAATCACTGGGGATTTTTTTTAATTAATTACTTCATTTATCTTGATGATCTTTTAGATTTACTGAAGTAATCTATGAGAGTGTTATTTTAATGAAATTGCAATGACTTATTATCATTCCACTGCCTAGAATTCCTTCCTGCTAACATTAAATAATCCACTAAAAATTTACAAGTTTTTTTTGGCCCGTGTTTGTAGCAATGCCAGAATGCTGACAGTCACTGATCAAGTGCATTTCTTACTCCAAATAGTCTCAAGTTTGTGATAGCTATGCAGTATTTTAACATATTTATCCTAGGAAAATCATTACAGAATTCAGATTTTTTTTGTTTTAATATTAACTTAATTTGGTTATAGGCACAAGCTATAGGACTCAAATATATGATTTTTATTTACTAATTATATATCATTTTATAATCCCTTTGCATTTTTAACTGATTTCATTTACTTGCTTTTTAACAAAAAATCTTCATTTCCCTGCAGCAAAAGCTGTGGATCTTCCAGACTGACGCTAACTTCATCCTTGTTCACTAGCAGTAATTCTCCCCATTTTGTGTACATTGAAGCTGGAGCCAATGGAACCTAGCAGTGCAGTGCTCCAGCTCTGGTTCCAGTTCAGATAAACCAGCAAAGAATCTGATGTTTCAGAGCCATTGCAACTGCTGAAGCTCATAATAGTCCTGCACTTAATAATATTGAAGCTCGTCTTGTGCAAGTAACATTCTGTACTCACACATTTACCAGAAGGGTTGAGTATGTTAACCTACTTGCTTTGTTAGCACACTACCATTTCACAGACCAGACACTGCACACCTCCCTTCCTCCTTTCCCTTACCATCAATATTACAGCTGCTCTACAAATCTCACCCCTTTTGAGAAAAGGAGGACAGAAATTCTCTCTGAAATCCCTAGGATCACTTGTTTTATTACCTGGGCAAAAGGTTTCCTACCAAATTCACAGATGTTTCATGTTCATCAGTACCACAAAGCACTGTATAGCATGGACAATCTCTCCTCAAGAGATAGTTCTAATATAATTTTAATGATCCTATTGTTCAAATACATATTTGTTTCTCATTTAGCCTCCTTGCCTATTAGATATCATTACTACTCATTAAACAGCATTTTCAACCTCAATTCTAAAAGACACTTAAGAAGAGGTAGCTTCCTGAAAGCCCTTAGGCAAGAAGTACAAGCTTCTTAAATTGCAGTCATCTTAGATATATTCTCAAGAAGAAAAGAATATCGAGGAAATCTTGACCATGAGAAAAAAAACAGATTAGCATTTTTTAATATAATAGGCCACACACACACACATACATATATATATGCCATTACTCTTTGCTACATTATAAAAGACAGTCTCACAGATAATTACTCAAAAGCGCTATACATTTCAGTCTCACATGGGTGGTTTTATCAGTTCAGAACCTTAATGAAAGGTCAGCCACTCTAGGCCACGTTTACTGCCTAAAGAAGAAAAAATTGCTGAACCCAGATTCTGCTGGGATTAACAGGGCAACTTGAATCTGCATCTATTTATTTACCGTGCTCTCATTGTGGTGAACTGAGGATAACAACAGGCACTGAGACTGGTGCTGCCTCGTTGCTCAAGCCAGAATAAACAAGAACTTATATTTGAAGCACTTCTTTCTCTAGAAAACAAGAGCTTAGTAAAGTTCAAAAATGTCATTGAAAGCGGTTCGTGGAGTAATTGCAATGTTAATTTCATCACCGATTCCAACTTTTGGTGGGATTAAGCACTTATCTTCATGTTTGACACCTAAGAACCACTCCTTTTAAATTCCACTTTATATGAAAGAAGGAGAAGATTGTGGATCAGTTGTCTAAAACTTCCTGATTACATAGAAGTTCTCTGTCAAAATCTTTGCATATCAGCAAGGATGCTAAACAACACATCATTAACTTACAAGCAGTAGCAGCTGAGAAGAAATTTTTAAGGTGAAATTTAACCAATAAATGAATGGGACCACATGTCATGCACGCCTGAAGGCGCTTGGATTCACTTACTCACATTGCTTCCAGGTTCAATTTCTCTTTTTCCTAGTGCAAGATTTCTGAGTCTAGTACAATCGGAACAACTATAAGGCTGCAAATAAAGAGGACAGGAAATTCCTTCCTTGGTTAACTTGAAAATGCAAACAGCAGTGCTAAAAAAATATTAATAATTTTCTTTTGCAGGCCCATTGATTACCTTCAGATATCTTTGTTTTCAGGAAGTTGGTATTTCATTACTCAGCCACTTTCAATACTAAGATATTTTTTGTTAGACATTTTATTAAACCCAGAGTATTTCAACATAAAAGTGAAATCATTTTGTCTTGAATCGATTTTAGTGCAGTATTTATATTGATTACTTACAATCAGAGGCTACAACTGTTAAAGAAATGCATTTCTTTTTTTGTTCAGACTAACAGAGTAGCATAATAAATGAAAGGAATGCACTCTATGATATCCTAAACTGTTGTTTCATAATTTAAAAATAGAGATAGAATGCCATCTACTTGTTAGTCCCCAATATTGCTGGCTGAGGAAAGAGAGCTAAACTGCTTGGATTACTACACTATTTACTACGTGCTTTAACTAATCTGTGTCCAGAATTACATGGGGGGGGAACACGGATGTGGGAACCAACCACAAAATTAGTATTCACCTGATCAGTTTGATGCATCAATGGTACAGCACAGCAGAGCTCTCTCCCTTTCAAATGCATTCATTCAACCGCAGATGTCATTTCAGAGCTAAGAGGCACCCTCTGACATTTTGTTTTCTGTAATCGAGATCTTGATCAGGAATTCACGTTACAGAAAGTAATAGAAGCAATAAGGATAACGATCAGAGATGGTCTTTGTACTGCACTGCTCTTGAAGTCTCTGGAGACTTTATAAGAACACACTGGTTTCCTGAAGTTTCAGGATGGGTGTTAGCAGCTGGGCACGACAGCAAAGAGTTGTTAATCAAGTCAAGGGCAGACAAAACACACCATTATCCCTGTTGGGTCAATGCTTTCATCTCAGAAACCCAAATCAAAAAGTTGACCAGAAAAATCTAAAAAAAGAACTTAACTCATATGAACAAACGATGGCATATATTTGCATATGTGAACTTTGCTTACTAAAGTCTATAGTGGTTCTGTACCAGCTTTATTTGCACTGCAACATAATCTTCATTATTATTATTATTATTGGACTAACAGAAAAACCTCACTAACAAGCCACAACCTGTTTCAGTGAATAATTCTGTTAATTCTGTTAGCTGGAACTGAAAGATCTGTAAATACTGTGTATTACATTGTCACATCACTAGTTTTTCCAGCACTTCTACTTTCCTTTACAAGCATTTACTTGGAAGCTCTGTAAACCTTTTAGAAACTTTCATTGTACACCAGAGACTCACGCAACAAGCCTACAGTGAGAATTTCCCTGCTACACAAGAATAAATAGAGGACTCTTAACCTGAGAGTCATAAAGAGTTCTATTATCATTTTTGCTGTATTTGTTTTCTGTTTTTAAATCTTACAGAGGATGAAGATTATTAATTACCACTATTGGTATTCTTGTTGGAAGGCAAAACTATTCCAGTCTGCCATACAAGTTCTGACTGAAACTTCAAAGGCACTTCTAATCTTATTGCACCACAGTATCAATGAGTTCTATTAATTTTTATGTAGACAGCATTTGTGAGAGCATTTAAGCAAGTAAATCTCTGTGCATTCTCTGAATGTAAAATGGAAGCATCTGTAATTTCTGCAGTTCCACCTAAGTAGGCTAGGTCAGGTCAGTACAAGCAATTAATATAAACGAACAAGAAGTTCATAAAAGCAATTTAATTTGAATTAACAATTTATCTACTCCCAGACTTCACTACAGTCAAGAGGCTGCTACTTCTTTCTATTAATGCTTTTATTTATGTAGCATCTGTGTTAGAAAAGATGACAATTACAAATGTATTATTTGTTAAGTATGTCTTACATTCTTTCCTAAGCCAATCTTCCTGAGATACAATTTTGGTGCTATGGTATGGAAATGGAATGAATTACATTAGAACAAGTGGAAACTCCAGAAATCTGAACTTAATCACCTTGGTTCAAACTGAAGTGGGAAACATTTTTTGTATGCAACTTCAGTGAAGGACACAGTGTGTGTCGGACCACTCCTGTGACTGCGAATGTACACAAAAAGAAAGTGATAGAGGTAAGGGTATGTTTTGTTTCATTTTAGGTTACTACAGCTGATACTGAGGTAATCAGTGAAATCAGTCAGCAAAGTCTGAAAAACAACCCATACCGTGCTGAGGACACAGTGCCTGCTTTCATTTACAAGTTAAGGCAATTTAAGGCAATTTCAGATTGCTACAACTTAGTCTACACAATCGTATCTACACAAGCAGCTTTCTCAATGGCAAATTCCATTTCAGATGCATTATTTCTCTATTTTGAAATTTTGTATGGGGTGTCCTGAAATCTTCCTGCTAAAACTAAAGCAGGAAGAAACAATTATATCATTTTTTCTGTTATTCTCACCGATCCAATAACCAAACTTTTAATTTTGCCAATAAGTATTGCACATAAACTTGTGTTCCTTGACATGCCTCTGTATCTCTTTGATAACACTTTAGCAGTAGACATATGCCCATTTATACAAATACAATGATACACTACAAAGCCAGGTACTCAAGCAATATGCAACCTTTGCCAGAAGGGCAAAGTGGATTTGAGAATAGAATTACACATTTGTCCCCAAATGCAGAGAATACTCAGAAACCTGATTTTGAAAACCATTTTCTTTTACAGAATTCCAGCTGGGGAATGTCTGACCTGAAAAGATTTGCCCAGTAAACATTAAACATCATGGAAGTAGCAAGATAGAGAAAAACAAAACAAAAAAAAAGTAAAAATCACCACAACTCTGAAAAAACAAAAGCCATACAAAAACAACTCTACAGTCAAATCAAGGATGGAAAAAAAATTATTGATAGGGATGAAGAGTTTGAAGCAGTACCAAAGGTAAGAGAGAGCTCTCTGTAACAATTAAATAAACCTAACATTACTGTTATTTAATATCCTAACATCTTTTTTTTGGGGAAATATTAATTAGTCACTGTTTGAGTGCCTTGTAATTTGATTCAAATGATGAATGTAAAAAATACTTAAACTGTAAAATCTATTTTGTATGCATCACACAGGAACACTGACCAACTTACTGAAGCAGGCTCTCAAGAGATCTGGATGGCTCAGATGACTGCTAATGGGTTGCGGCGTCCTTCATCATTATGATCACGAGTTGATTCCAAAACAAGTTGAAAGCAACTGGAAATGGTTTCTCAAAATATCTAGAAAGTCAAGAAGAGAGTTGTATTAATCTCCTTCATCATGTCCTCCCACCTTTTCTTCAGGAACACTTTTGGAATCCCTTGCTTACAGGATAGCAACATAGAAAACGTTTAGCCCTTCTTGAAAAGTTTTTGAAGGCTGACTGGACTACTGTACTCCTTGCTTCATTCTTGGCTTCAGTGTTGAACTTCAGTCTGTCCTTCACATTCCTTGATCAGCAGGACGTCCTACCAGTTTATCAGAGGATGATACCACACTGATATCAGGGACTGCAAGCTGCCCAGACACACTAGCGATCACCACCTTTTCAGGGTTCTTTTTCCCTTGGTTAAAAGCACAGACCTGCAGCCCAAGCAACCAAGTTTACCTCATTTTTTCCAGTCTCTCCACAGTAGTATCTTGTTGATAGAAGCAACAGAATTGGCCAGACTGATTCTCCACCAATTCCTCTATCAGCAGATCCCAAAGCCACCTTCCTTTGTGTAGGACAGCACTTACAAGGGGCATAGGCCTCCTATTCCCTGAGCAATGCTCTTTGACCACCAGCTGCATCCTAGTCACTCTGTTCTTTCCACAGCCACAGCAATGTCTGTAGGCACCCTTGTAACTTCACTTTGAGTAAAGGACCACTGAGTGTTTTTAACTCAGAAGTGGGCAGCACTGACAAGAACAGGCCACAAAGAACACTGAGTGGTGAAGGCACTCCTCCAGCCCAAGGTCTGTGTGGGGCTGTGGGGACACTGCAGTCAAAGCCTTGTCAGAGAAGGCCTGCTCTGCACAGCGTCCAGGCTGATGACCAGAGAACCTCCAGTGGCACATTAATCTGCTTGATAAAAATCAATATGCTGCATCTAAGGGCTTTGCGACAGGTTCTGGCTGAAGTGAAAGCGCCCCTTGTCACCACAAAAGCACTAAAGAAGAAAGAGACTGTGAAAATTCTAGCACTAAATCAACCGGGAACTCACTAAGCTTTGTTTACACGCAATAAACAGTTTTTCTAGAAGTAATTCTGGTGCTCCTGGAAATTATTGGTTTGGTAACAGGCTGATAGCCAGGAGGCTTCAGGGCAGCACCTCAGCTTGCTGCCATTCCGAGCAACGCAACTTTGAGAAATACAGTTTAAATTTGTAGGTTCACCCACTACAGAAAATATCTTTGAAACAGGAATTATCTGTAAGAACCTGTGAAATTCGTAGAAGATATCTTCGACCTGGATTGGATTTTTGATGCACTACTGTAAGATAAATGGTGGTGACTTTTTTTTTTTAATAAATGCAAGTCCTTGTATAAAAATTCATAGATGAACTATCGTCCTTGAAATTTATACACAATGTAAAGTAAAAGAGTGCAATTTAGGAACAGAAGCTTAATAGGATTACTTAGTACTTCTGAGAAACATTCACTCAGTATCAGGCACATGAATGTCTGTCCATGGACCTAAGAAAGGCTGTCTTCTTCCAGAAACGTAACCTCCTTTTGTAGTTCAAACCTTCAGAATGGTACTGATGACACTGTCAGCACCTAGCAGCAGTCTCAAAAATTGACATTCCCAGTTAATTAAATGACAAACTTCTGTATCGTATAGGACCTCAGAAAGCTGTCCAAGACTCTCTGGTTTCCTTATTAAGTTGTTTCTAAGAAATGTAGATACAAATGGCTATTCATGGAAAGACACGCATCTTGCCTGAGGCAAACTATCATTGAATAACTGATGTCAGAGCCTTCTAGTTAAAGACTGACTAAAATGGCAAAGAAGAAAAGGTAAGACTTAATCAAATTAGTTATGTCACTGTTATAAAACATGCTGAGACAAGCTTAGCTCCTGTGCTCATCAGTGTGACATCAACTGAGATGTCTTGCAGCTCTTGCAGCTTTCAAAATAGCAATATTTAAGACCACCTCAAGCTTCCAAAGTGAGTCAGACAGTGTTATTTCTCAAACCATGTATCTGGTCACCAAAGAGAAAACAGTGAGGTATTCAGCATCCCTTCTCAAGAGGCTGCACCAACAATTGAGATAGAAGCCATGAGTTCTTTTGCGTACTAGGTACAATCCCTGTATTTGTCTCCTATCAAGAAACATAGATTTTCTTCACAGAAAGTGCAACAGAAACTCCAAGAGAAAAAAAATATATATGTAAAATCTAAAATACTCCTTTTTAGCTCTAAGGTTGACATGAATTGTATTTCTATTGAAGTCCACAGTCACCTAGAAGAAACTAGAAGAAAAAAAGTTGAAGCAAAACTTTCAGAGATATATATACAAACACTGAGAATATTATCAGTGCCATCATAACACTTTCCCGTGAAAATTCTATGAGATGTTTTTAGTATATTTCAGAATAATTGTGTCATTTGGAATAAAAACCAGTGTTAAAGCGATGCTAACACATTTTTCAGTAGGAAGAAAAGGCAAACTCTTTTCTTTCCTAATGACTGCAGCACAGATTATTCTGAAACACATTTAATACTTTAAACTTCCAGTGAGGTATATACATTTGGAAAGCACTGCAAGGATCAAAGCAGAACTTGTTGTCACACAGACATATTTTGCATCAGACAGAGATACTGTTTGTATTTCTACAGATCTATGAGTCTAATCAGCTAGAATTTCTAAGAAAGAAGTAGATGCTTCACAGCAGAGGGGCAGAACCTGTACATTCTTAATACTGTACTAACAGCAGGAACTTTTTTTCCTCAATTAGCATACGTAATATCAGAGGCAAGAGTCATTGTGAGTTTTTAGTCACTTGTTTTCCATTTCAAAAATCTATAGAGTTTGTGCACTGGAAAACTTCTATGAGCGAGTCTTAACTTAGGCACATCTGGTGGAAGGAAAAGATTAATAAGCTATATGAAACAATAAAAAGTGAATAGAAATAATTTGAACAGATTAAGATGAAAGTACAGCAAACTGCTCTAAGAGTGGAGGTGAAATTTACTGCCTTGATTCATATAAGGCAGAAAGGGTGACGTGTGTGGGATTTTAGAGGATGAAATTTGTAGAATATTCTCTCTGATCACGATTCTCTTGCTTTCTGCATCTACAACCCACAGAACTTCTAAACATTCGGCTAATGGAGAAACATCTAGTTAATATGGCTGTAACAGTTTCCAAATGATTAATATCACCTTTGTACAAATACAAATAAGTTGCAACAAACTGGATACTGAGAATTGATAATTAGCTACATGCATGCTTTTTTTATCAGCAAATCTCAAACTATGCAGTAAACAGAAATAAAGGACAAAGCATGACCATGCAACATCATTACTCAAGAAAAAAATGATACATTTATACCCTCATTACTCACATTTTATAGTTGTGGATGCTGAAATACAGAGAAAGTGACAGTGCAAGGTCACTCTGGCAGAGCTTGGAACAAAAATCAGACATCTCATTCTCCAGAATAGTGTTGTGCTCACTGTTTCATAAATTGCTTTTCTCCTTAAAAAAAAATAAAATGAAGATCACAACACTAAAGTTACAGAAAAGGCCCTGAGTGACACACAGATAAGCACAGACTTAAGATAAGCTGCATTTCTGAGTCTCATTTGCAACAATACCATTTGTTGACTTCAATAACCCATATGCAGAAATAACATCAGTGCTAACAGAAACGCCTAAAAATCGTAAACACAGTATCTTGGTCACTCTGAACTCCGTGATAAAATTCCCATTGTGACTAAAACTTTATTCACAATACTGCCTTTGAACGTTTGTATCTTGAAAGTTATCCCATCTGAAAGCAAACTGCTGCTAACAAATCTACCTATTCACTCCAGTGAAGTCCAGATCTACTTTTGAATGAAGGAGAGTGGAAAAGGCAGAATATTATATTTCTTCAGCTAGGTCTTTGTGAGGACTCGCTAATGATTTCTCTCTTTTGCAGCATGCCTCAAGCAAAGCAGTGAAAACATCACACATTTAATATGCCACTGATACATCAAGCAATGTCACTGGAGAAAGAAAAGCAAAAGGAGAAAGGGGTGTTTACTTCAAACCAAAGTACAACAAAAAGAATATTTTTCTGTAGAATAAATCCTTTTTGAGCTGTGGCATCACCATAATAAATCACTCTCAGATTCTGCATTGCCATGAGCTGCTCACTGCGAGAAATGACTGAGAATCCATTCATTGAGTCTGTCCAGACTGCTAATACAGCAAAATGCATTGAAAACATCACTCACACTAATTTTCTGCCAGCCAAAACATGCTGTGGTACAGCAATTAGTGATTTCTTGCAGGTAGATGCTAAGTTCTACCACCAAAAATGACATAGCTCCTGGTAGGTATTGTTCTGACTTAGCAGTCCCTTAAGCAAAGAGGTAAATTTGATGACACCACTGTTTGTGTACACATGAGTTTCCCTGTGTCTTGCACGTAGATGGGGCCAGAGAGGTGATGGGCAGCTTTGGGTATCTCTAATAGGTTATACATGCAGATTCAATTTGGAGATGATCTATCTTTCCTTCCATACACTTCTGCCTTCAAATAAATAATGATCTACCTGCTAGAGAATGTTTCAACAAAGTGAAATGTTGCAGACGGGAAGGTATTTAAATCAGCCTGGATACCTGCAAGCTAGCACACCACTACACATAAATACTTGCATGTTTAGCAAGCTTCTCTATTCTGCCATCATTTAACAAAACTCTGCCTAAAAATACTTTTTAGTCCACATAAGTCATAATCTATAGATCTCTAACCATTACTTCTACTCTTTGCTGAACTCCCTCTGCATTTATATTTTTGTCTGCTAATAACATGGCCAGAAATTAATACAGTCTCCCTCATGGTCTTCTGTTAAAGATAAATACTGACCTGATCTGTTACATCTCACAGATGTTAATAGAACTCAGAATGGTAGTAGTACTTTCTGGAGCCAAATGACACTGCAAACCTTGCACCTCTTCCAAACTAAGGATGATTTCTAGTTTTGCTGCCCTTAGCTACCTTTGGCAGTATTTTAGCCTGCAAATTGATCAACACAAAGCCAGGTGCTTACTTGCAAAGCAAGGTCCTTAACAACATAAGCGTCAAAGAACCTGAAACTTTCTAACACTTTGTTCATGTTATTTCTTTGCCCTTGCAGCAGCTGAGGTTGTTCAGGGAGTGGAAGAACACAGCTCTATAAACTGAGAAAGGAATACCATCCAGTCCAAATATTCTGGATTTTTTTCTTTGCTTGCATGTACTGGGAATACTGAATTATATTACAGTTTTATTGACAGCTGCTTTGCTTTGTATTTACAATGACCTAGATTGCCAGTTTCCAAACTGTCTGCAAAGCAGCTGAAACATAACTGTACTTTCCCAGAAGAAGACTTGGAGAATCTTCTGGCAGGGACAAAAGTACACCATGAGCACACACCTCTTCTAATCCTCCCAGCTCCTACAGAACTAGAGAACAAAATATTATGAGAATGTGCCTAAAGTTAGAACTAGAAAAAAAGAGCAATTTATCTGCTTTTCTCTCAAGATTTTGCAAGCACAGGCATAGTTACAAAGACTGAAACAAGTTTATATTTTAAAGATGCAGAAAGAGACTTCTAGTGTGAAAAAGTCGATGGAATTATAACTAGTATTGAACTTCTTATCTTCTTCTTTTTTTCAGTCTTTTGGTGCTGATGTGTTTCAAATCTGAGACAATTTAGATGATTCAGTGCTTGTTTCAGAACAGTATCTACTACTCTTTCCTTTCCTAGTCTTCACTTTCACATGGAACTAAGAAACCTTTAGTGAATAACATGCTCTACTACAGAACAGCATTGCCACCATCTCTGGCTCTGCACCAGGAATTCATAGTATCACCTTACATAAGCACTGTGTTCATTAACAGATTGATAAAGACAATGTCAAACCCAAGAACAACTCTGACAAAATTGCAGCATCATTCTATTATTAGCACCACAATCAGTCAAATGCTGAAAGATTTTTAAAGGAATTTTGGGATCAGTATTGTGTCAGCAATTTACTAATGATGGCAATTTATGGTCACTTCAATCACACATCAAAGTTTTCAGTCTGAAAGTAAAGTATTTGTTCTTGTTCTTATAGCCCCATCTCTTCTACTGTCAGCCACTCTAGCTTCACATTTATTATTAAGAACAGAAAAAGCATCACTTTTCCTGCCGATCCGAGTCCCGCTGCATGAAAGGTGTTTGTATAAAAGGGAAAGCACAATGGACACCTAACTCCCTTTCGATCATATTTGAAAAAGCACAGTAATTAGCCCTGCTAAAATGTTGTCTTATTTGATATGGTGGTTCAGAGATGGACATTTTGTGCATCTCTATTTCACTGCAACTGGAATGTACTTTTCTTGCAAGGTTGACCAAATATTTATTAAGAAAACTAAATCTGATCATATAAACACATGAAGCGGGCTCAGCACGCACCAGTATATCCTGGTCCCATTGACCCAACTCCTTCCAACACTCACATGCACCATCTCCTGGTCACCTCTTATAACTACACACACAACTAATGAGCCTGGGATTTTCATTTTGAATGCCTCATTCAACAAACAATTCAAACAGAAACATAACTGTTTGTTTCTTTTACACATGAACAGTGATGCTCAGCTGGTTAATAATTGCTTTTTTGTGTGTGGATCATTTGTCTGATCACTCTCATTCCCAGCAGGAGAAAAAGAATCTTTCCTGATGGATAAACTTTTTACCCAAGAGGGGGACACAAAGGCTCCTGTGCCTATTTAATAACTTCAACTCATGACTGGCACAGCTGCTAATGAAAGCTTCAGAGCCCAATCTCCCCCAGTGAATGCTTTAATATTAGGTTAGTAAATCAGGCTTATTTTCCTGTATTTTTCTATGGCACAAATAACAGATGAGAATAATAGTGCATATGGTTTCTCTCTCACCTAAGGATTCTCCCCCTCCAAGAGTGGCCTACAGCTTTCTGAAGAGAGATAATCTCATCAGGTAGAGGAGCTGAACAAAGATATTACATACCTCTAAGACTGCTCAATCTCCTGGTGAAAAGGGGGAATTGCCCTCAAGAAGGTCAGAAATGAGCTTCTGTCTCCTGTGTGCTGGCTAACTAATAATCAGGCACTCCTTAAGTTAGCTACTGGAACCTTATCTATTATTATTATTGAAATGTGGTATGGTCTTGTGTTGGAAATCCTATCAGATCAAGACCCATTTGCAAATATGTACATATTCAATCTGTGAACCCTGGGAAAACTAAAGATCTCATTTCTATCTTTTCTTCTGTACCAAAATCAAGGAGATTGTCAAGTCTAGGAACCAAACTTCAGTACCCAGAGGACTCCAAGTGTCATTTCTGAGGCTTGAAGGAATTTTGGGCATATACATCTAAAGTAATTTGTCTGAAGTCAGGGAGAAAGGTATCATAATCTTAAATTTAAGAAATCAAAGACAGTTGGGATTTCCGCATTTGCATTTTCGGAGTCAAAGTTTCTTATGTATCCCTATCTCTACAAATGCTTAAACTGGTTACATTTGTGACCATAGTTTGTTGCATTTTTTTTTCCTTTGACAAGAAAACTAACTATGACCAGCTAAACAAACAAACAAACAAAAAAAACTAACATTAAAGAGGAGTGAAATAATCACCACAGTTGATTTCTAAATTACAACTACTACTGTTGCACATACAGCACTCAGTAACTTATCCAAATACACTTTGCATACACAGCAATGCATATTCATATTTTCAGATTCAAATACATGGACTTGCAAACCTTTTTTTTAGGGGGCAGTTGAAAGTATTGACTTACATTTGTTTAAGGAGCTCAGATGTTTCAGAACAGATTACATAGGCAATTATCCACTAGACTTAACATGCTGGTTTTCCAAATAATTTCTTGAAAATAAAATAGCATGATTAAAAGCTAAAATATTATTAACAGATAATAGAATGTGCCAAAAAGAAGTCAATACAAATTACAAACAAAAAAGAAAAATAGAAGAACATATTTATTCTTCTCATAAATTGTCCTTTATCATGATCCAAGACATTGCAGACATCAATCAACACAGAAAATATTGAAGAAGTGCTGTGGTATTTTCTGCTTCACACTCTTCAAAAGAATTAATCCAGTAATTTACTGGAAGATGCATCTTCCACTGAAACTTCATCTAGCTTTAAAGGAGCACATGCAGTGTGCACGTGTGTATATTCTGTGCATGAAAAATCTCTACAGTAAGCACTCAGCTATGAGCTTGTGTTTCGAGCAGGGTGCTTGCTAGAGACTGTAAGAGTTTCAGTGTTTACAGTTGCATGATGTGACATAAGAACATTTGAAAGGAATTTTGTTTTCTTGAGGATGCACTCCTTGTTGAAAATGTCCTTGAAAATATCCCAGCCTAGGAGAAGAGAATGGCTATTCAGAAATAAGAGGACTTAGGAGGAAATATTATCATTTCTATTCCAAGGCAGTAAAGTTTACTCAATAATTTCCACTTTGTCTAGCCTCTAAGTTATAAGTGCCAGGAGCATGCTTTCCCACAACAAGAGGGAAATGAAAATTTGGGAAGTCTTCATTCCTAAATAAAGTCAAAAAGAAAAACAAGAGAGATGATCTTCTCCCGTTTTAAACAATCCCATAAGGATTAAATCTTTAATTAGTAAGGGACAATTCAAGCAAGTCTGCTCTTATTTCACATATTCAGATTTGACCACAGAAGTGAGTTTTTGAAGGGGTCCCCTGCTGTGCCTTTGATGTTTTTGCCAGGGGAGGCATTACAACAATCCAAAGCAAGGTGAATATGCTACAAGTGCTTCCAGCAATCAGAGCATAGAATTAGTGGGTGTTAAAAAGAAAACCACAACCAGAGTCACTGGCGTTATCCTCAGAAGTCAGATGTCAAGTTTAGATAAGGATGCTGAAGACAAAAAACAAGAAAGCCTTTGAAAAGATAGAAAACGTACAGAAAAAGAGAATGGTAAGTGCAGAACTGCAGGCTAAGAAAGAGAAAAAGGACCACGGAAGAATGAAGAGATTTAAGAGTACTGGGGGAAGAAGTTTTGACCTAGCAGAAATATAGCACACACAACACTAGCCGTGATTAAACACCACAATAAAGTTAAACATAATAACCCCATGAGTAATATCCAGACTAATGAATTGGGAACATTGACAGCCTGAACAAGATTATAACTTATGACTCCTTTAGCTGAGCATCTGGACCCCATAAGCTCATCTGGCTTCCTCAGTGCATGTGTTCTAGTGACAGATGTCACTTGTAGAGCAGTCAGGGATGCAAAAATGAATGGAAAGAATTGTTTTTACCAACCACGTACTGCAGGAAGAAACTAGAAGAAGAAAGTCTTGATATAAATCCAGAAAGCCCAAAGAAGAGACATTCAGTTCTACGAAGGAGCAGGTAGCTCAGAAAGCTGTTATTCTGTACACCTTGGGTATACATCAGGGTACAGAAGTTGGCCACAGATGCCTTGTGGCTCATTTCTTGAGGGACGTGGGAAGCAAAACATGGCTAGGTTATGCTTTCTTTTAGTCCCTGAGCACATAGAATAAAAACACATTCTCATTGTTTAAAACTTCCAACATAATCAATAATTGTCTATTTATACCAAAGCTTATCAAGTAAGGAGAAGGAAATTGAATTAAACCCAGCTCCTTTATATGCATTTAGAGCTTGCCATAAGTCTGGCCAATGCAGGACAGGAACGTTTCTCCTAACTTCTGGGAACCGTATGAGAACTGCTGTCATCAGTACTGCATCATGAGAAAAATCCTTTCAACCCAACTGTCTGTAAAATAAGTAATAGTGAGACAGCTTCCAGCACCAAGTAATTCTTTAGATGATGTCCTCATCTAACCCAGTAAGTTGTTCCTGGGTCTAAAAACCCAATTTTTCAGAGTTCGCTATCCTGTATGCAACCAGACTTAGATATTCTTTCTGTGTGGATCTGTATTATGTGTATTAAAGTACCAGTTGGGATATGGCACACTACCGCTGTGCAGGTCATGCAAGAACCATAAAGGAACCTGAAAACTACTCTCTTATAAGACAAATTCTGAGCTCTCACATCAGCAATTTGTTTTTCAAAGTGCCAGCGTGGTCAAACCATGCCGCATACTGTCATCATTCAGCTTGACTGTGGTTTGGGGAAATGGGTTAAGACTTTCCAATGTCTGCTCTGTGGTAATAATTCCTAAAAATAGCTAGAGCTCCTTTTATTATCAATATGAAGTGTTATATAATAAATATGTATTTCCCAAACACAGTGAAATAGAGATAAATCTTGCAAGAAGATCTCTTTCTCCAAATGCACTAAAATAAACAACCAACTCATCTAAAACTTTTCTAAAGAAAGTCCTTAACTCTAGAAGTTGACTTGATAATAGAAAAAAATTTAGTTATTCTCTAAAATGCCACTGTGAATTCTCCTTCCATGACTTTGCCGCTGCTGTTCTCTATGTAAAGCTTGAATTGCTCTACTGGGAGCATTTTGTTTACTTTCCGTATTTGAAAAATTTATTACAGCTGATGCAACATCGTGTTATGACACCAATATTAATAGTAACACATCAATAAGATGACTTTTTATGTTTCACAGCCATGCATGGAAATTTTCAGAAGCTGTGTTGCATATTCTTAATTATGTATTCAACGATGCAGAAGCTTTCATAAACTTGAGACAAAGCAGAGTAAAACAGATAACAATAATTCAACATCAGAACATACAAAAAGTCAAAAAGACCAAAGATAATCTTACAAGCATAGTCAAAATTGTTTTCTGTGTCATACATGAAAATGTTGATGGAACAAATTAGAGAACTGATCCTGAATCAACACAAGACAACCACAGGGTATCTAACAGCAGTCTGCAGCCCTGAGTGCCTCCACTGGAAGCTCTTTTAAGGCTCAAGTGGAAGATGAAGACAACACCAATCAAGAGCAAAATCACATACATTTTTCCTTTATTTCTCTCTGCCTCCTGGTGTCAGTACAGAAAAGTGAACACTTCTACTTACACCTCCAGGAAAGCTGCATGGCAGACACATCCTCTCTCCCTAGTTGCTCCTGGGGCTGGACAAGGCTGACTGTATTCCCTCAGCCACACGGCACCAAAATTCAGCATTGGTTACACTGATGAGAAGCTCTGAGCCATCTCTGATGCTGCTATTTTGTGCCTGCTGTGTCAGCAGGGGACACCAGGGCCACGGTGTCACTCTGTCCTCTTTCTGCCATTCACTAGAGAGGGAGGTGAGCAATGATCTCATTCCCTCAGGCTTTCTTACTCCACTGAAAACAAAAGCCTTGCCAGTTGCCTTTTGTATTTGAGCTCAAACCCAGAATAGCAGCCGCGTTCTCCAAATGCACAAAAAGGAGAATTCCCCATCACGTACAACATTTCTCTATGGGGACCAGCCTAAAATAACCAAATACAACAAAGCTGTAGAAAGCATTGAATTATCACATTTAATTTCACTGCAGAGCAACAACTGGAGTCACATCAGTGTATGGATCTCCAACACACTGATGAATCGATTAAAAGATTTGAAATACAAAATTTCAGCAAATATGAGTTGGAATAATGCAGGAATTTTCCAGTACCAAAATGGAAAATATTATTTTAAGAAGTAAATAATTTTTGACCTCCAAA
>PPHD01013517.1:0-17273 GCA_002909625.1 Bambusicola thoracicus | reverse complement strand
TTATATATATATATGTATGTATGTATATATATATAATATTTTTCGGAGTGGGAAGGATTATCGCAGTCCGCTTGGAAATCGAGGAGGAGAAGGGGTCGGCGGCAGAGCGCGTGTGATTATTAACGGCGATTATTTTTGTCCCTACACCTTCCCCGCTCGGATTTCGCCCGTCAAAAGCCGGCGGCTTCCCCGCGTTGCAGCCCGCCCGGATCGGGCCGTGCAAAGCCGGGAGACGATGGGTGGGGAGAAGGACACACATAGAAACGCTCCCGCGGCGCTCCGCGCGGGCCTGCAGGGCGCGGAGGAGCCGGGGACTCGCGTGAGAGGCGAGGCCGAGCGGGGTGTGGCGCAGCCCGGCCTCGGCCCCGCCGCCCCCCCAGCTCCGCTCCCCGACGCGTGGCGCCCGCTCGGCTCCCCGCTCTCCCCTCCTTTCTCTCACTTCTACCCCGCAGCCCCCGCATTTCCTCGCTGTGATGGGGGATGCCTATTCGGAGAACGGGTCTCGGCCCGAGTAATGGCAGCTGCTCGACAGCGCCGAAAGAGACGGCAGCTCCTCGCAGGCCGGGAGCGGGACCACGGCTCCCCTTCCCCGCGAGGGTGGGGAGGAGAAAGGGACGAGAAAAGGGGCGAACTCGGAGCCTCGGCCCTCTGCCTCCGGGCGGCTGCGGGAGGGCTGTGCCGCCCCCGCGGCACGAACGGCCGTGGAGCCGAGGGGACAGGTGGGGGCTCGGCTGCACGGTCCGGACCGCCCGGCCTCCAGCGCGGCCCCGAGGCCGCAAATCCGCCCCGGGGTAGGGACGACGAGCGGACCTTTTCTGCGCTCCCCCACCCCGCCGCGGGTGATGGCCGTGCGGGGCCTTCCCGGTCCCTGCAGAAATAGTTCCCCCGGCATGATAGGGCCCCGCAGGCCTCGGCAGTCGGGTGTAAGGAACATCTGTACTTGCTTTTGGCGGCATTTTTGTATTTTTTTGTTTGTCTGTTAGTCATGCACCCCCGCCCCCCTAAGCCTTGTCTCTGCATAACTCCTCTCCGTTCACTTTCTGAGGCGTTGTCCTCCATCCCCAGCCGCGGGGATTGTCCAGAGGCCTATCTGTCGTCGCCTTTCTTTTATGAGGAAAAGATGAAAGCTTGTGTGGGGGGTTTCCAATGGCAGGGACGATCAGGAGCCTCCTGTGTGCTTTCCTGACTTCCCCTGCGTGCCAGAGAAAAGTCCTTCTCTAAAATATTAAGGACTTGGAAAACTTTGTGCCTCTTTGTTTTTTGGGCCTATCCTGAAAGCAGTGAGTTTAAATTGGGATTTTTTGTTGTTGTCTGCACATGTGGCAAGTGCAGGTGCTGCAGCGAGGGATGGCTTAAGGAGAGGGAAAGGGATTAAGAAAAAACTCCATGATTTGGCACTGGTTGGTTTTATGATTGCATAATTTGGTATTTAATGTCCTTGAATTGTCTACCACAGTGTCTGTATTGCAGGAGTATTATTATTGGTTGTGAAGAAGTTTTATAAGATCTTGTTGCAGTGAAGAGGGCTGAAGGTAGAAAATGCTTTCTTGTCTCAGTGATGCTTTGTTTTGTTTTCTTTTCTGGCACTTTTGTTGCAATTCGTGGTAGGAAATTGCTGAATTGACCCAGGGTGAGCACTGGGACAGGTGTTGGGGTTAGGGTGGGAGTGGAAATGCCAGCTTGTGGTTCTGATTTGTAGTCCTTTGGGTTGTTTAGGCCTCATCCTTCAGTGGGAAGGACCTGGCATCTTTCCACATTTTTCTTTTTTTTTTTCTTTTTTTTTTTCCTTCTAAATCTTATCAACCGTTCAGAGCGTGCTACAGAACGCCTTTAGGGAAGTCAGCTATTTGCTGACTGCTGTTTTATACAAAAGTGAAAGTACCCTCAAAATAATTCCCTGTGTGGATTGTTGGTTACTGCCAGCTTTTTTGTGCCTAAACAAACATTGTCTGTCCTGCAGATATGCAGTGGGGAACAGGATGGGGTAGATAGTACTGCAGAGAGCACTTCATCTTTCTGATTGTGAGTTTGGATGTACGGATGGGGTAAAAGGTTACTGTATTGATGGCTGTTTGTTGGCTGTGCTGTGGTTTGTGCAGTCATGGAGAGGCACCTGCAGTTATGGTGTCAGAGGCAGCACCCAAGGACAGAGGGAGTCTTCTGGAACGCTTCGTTACCTGAAAAAAAAAATGACTTCTTGTGAGCTGGGTTGCACCATGGAAATTAACTCATGATAAACTCAGCTGTAACTGGAGTTCTGTGTGTGCAGGTGTTGGGTGAGAGCATTTAGACTTTGGTGGTGTGCTAGGAGAATGCTCATCTTTCAAGTTTATAGCACTGTTTTGACAGAGAAGTGCTTTCTATGGAGAAGTAAAAAGGATCAGGCTGATTCTGTCCATAATGCTTTTCTCGGTGTTAGTAAACTAATTTAAGTTGGCACATTCATTTCAGTGTATGGTTGTTCTTTATTTATCCAACCATAGGAGTTTAGCTCTGCTCACAAGATTGTGACTGATGAAGTTTCTTCACCTTCACATGTTTCTGCTTGTTAGGTGAGAGTGGTGGGTTGAGGTGTGCTCGCTTCCACGCCTTTGCCAATGAAAAGTGTGAGGGGCTAGAAGTGTCCTCCATAGTGCTGTAACTCCTTTATTTTTATTTTTTTTTTTAATCTAAACACGGGTGTTATTTTTAAATACAAATAAATTTTAGAAAGTTTAGTCACCATGAGCAGTATTACTGGTAGTTTGCCTTGGCCCTCATGTATTATGGGCCAAAGGAGTATTTCTGAACTTTTTAGGAAAAATAGGATGCTACTGAAGCAACATGAATTTCCTGTCTGTAATCACTGTGCCCACAGTGTATGTAAGTGCCAGGCTGTTTGCTGTAGCATGGTCCTATGCCCATTGTGTTGAAGGCACTTGGAGGTCTGCATGCAGTCAGTGCTCAGGTGGCTGTGTGTCCATCTGCCCTTATAGCAGAGAGGAGGAACTTTTGGGGGAGACTTGAGGCTTTGACAGGGAAAGAGCCTGGACCATCTTTTCAGCCTAACGTCATATAAAGTGTGAATGAAATAGCGAAAGGTTGTGAAGTGCGTTCAGTGTGTTCCCCTTGTTGACAGTGCAGCCTATTGGTTGCTATTTGTGATATGGTGCTTCTGGAAGAGAAGATGAGGAGGTGAATGGACAGCAAATATGTCTTTAAAATCACATTGAAGGGTCTCAGACTACATCTAGACTGTTGTGAACTGCAGCATGGGAACCTCTGAACTGTGCTAGCTACCACCTCTGAATGAGGATGAAATACTTCAGAAAGATAAAAGACAACATTTGAAGATGTTTTCTTAATTTTATGTCTCCGACCCTCCGTGTAAATGCCTGCATTGTCTAAGTCTGTTAGAAAAATGCCTTGTTTCACACAATTTGAAAACCAGGGAGAATTTTGGAATCAGAATTATTTTAGAATTGGCTGTCTGTCTTCCACCAGTTGAGTTTACAAACCTTGGACACGATGTGCAGTTGGCTTTCCATGTTTACTGCCCTCCACAGTTCTACAGAGCATTCAGTTCTGGAAGTTTTTAAGAGCTTCAGACAGTGAATCCCTTCAGGATAAAAGATCTGAAAGAGGAACAAGAGTTCCTTATAGCAGATGGCTTAAGGAAACTTCTGATTTGCTTCTTACATTGATTGAAGTGTTTTTAGCTAGCTTCAGAGTGGCATACATGTCAGTAAAAACAAGGCTTTTATCCGCATTGTAGGTTGTTGTAAATACTAAGTAGAACTATTAAAAAAATCTATCCAAAGTATGTGTGGCTCACATAGCAGTGATAAACGTGGTTCATAAAATGCTGAGCTGTTCAAAATCTCTGGCCGTATGTGTAGAAGACTTTTTTTTAAGTAAGTTTCAGGATGTGGTGAACACTCCCATGGTACTTGGAGCGCGGTGCCCTTGGTAGTTGGGCAATGCAACATATGTCATCTTTTATATAGCTCATATATTTTAGTCTGTCAGAGTTGGTCGTGCTAAGTGTTGTGAACAAAGATTGTTCTTGTCAGGTTTTAGATGATTTTTGATCAGTTGAATGTAAATTTAGCTCATAATTGGGTTATTGTTCTAAGGTTTAATCTGCCGGTTGGGAGAGTACAGCCTACAAAATAGGTAGTTTATATGATGAGGTAATGATTCTATTTTGCAGAAATTTCTTTAAAAGTTAACCCTTACATTCCTCAAAAGTTCTAAGTAATTTTCAGCACGTTGTAAGGATTCAGTCTGGTATTTCTTATTGTTTTATTTTTAAATACAGCTCAAATTTGTCTTTAGGTACTGGGGAAAAATGTTTCTCCAAAAACCTTTGTTCCTGGATGTAATATAGGTAACTGAGCATGGACCAGTAGGTAGTGGAGTAGCTGTGTGTGGTATATGTGATATACTGCAGGCCTCTACCTGAGCGTGTGAGTCCACGCGGCACTCAGAACTCGTTGTTTTCAGGGGCTTGATGTAAAATGGCTGCAATCAATTTCTTAAAATATACAAGATCTTAAAGGTGAACCGATTTAAGATATAAAACTATACAGAGCTAAGGGCTCATATTCTTTGCGTCTCAAGGAAGTTTCATTCATATTTTTAATGTCTCAATTTTGTTTTCTTTCCCTTTGAGACAAAAAGGGTCTTTTAGTCTTGTGGGCAGATGACAGCAGGCACAGTGGTGAGGCACTGTGACACGACCATGAATCCAAGTTAATGCTCATGTCATCTAATTTTAGGCCACGCAGCTTTGGTAATATCCTGCCAAGGACTGATCCTATAGCTCCACCACACAGATAAATCCAGAGTGTTGTTATTGAGACTTTTGTATACAGAAACACTTTGTACTTTATTTATTTACTTACTTACTTTTAATTGTAATCTCCCATTTTCCACTTCAGTCAGTGAAATGCAGTTTGTGCTGTGAGATAAGTACAGAGACATGGAAGTTGAGCTGAAAATACATTATTGGTTAAAATGGCAAGAGCATAGTATTTCAAAATTACCAAAATATCAAAAATACAAATATTGTTACTAGTGCCCCAGTGTCAGAATGGCTTTGAACATACCTTTCTACTACATGCAGTATTATGATCCAAGTGATGTAACTGCAGAGTAAACATTGTAAATCAATGATTATGACTCTTCGTACCAACCCTCAATCGCAGTATCATTTAAAGGAAATTATTAATAAATACTTTTTGCCCCAGAGATTGTGAAACTCGTTGGCAAAAACCTAAAGTTTAGCATACCTGCCAAAATTCCAGTAACTTCTCATTCACCTTTTCTGTGGGAATTGCATTTCTGCATGTAAAGAACTGATCTCAGTGTTAGTCCCATTTTGTCCATAATGCTATACAACCAACTTGAGTTCTAGTCTCAAGCTAAGGATTGTAAATAAATATTAAGCTAAATATATTGCTGTTTACCTCTCAGTTCTCCCATTTTGTTTCCTTTTCCTTTGTTAGCATGTTAAAAATAAACATGAAACCAACTTGCCTTGTATTCAAATGTACGACTTTCAAGCAGCTGATTTAACTCATGTTTTGGTTATGGACTGCAGGAGGCTGCTGTAGGTGTAGGACCCAGAAGTGGTATTTTGGAAAATGGATATTTTGTATTTTGATGCTTTGCACTTACAGCGTGATGTTATTATCTGATCCATTCAACGTAGGTGGATGGGTGTAGCAGGTTGGGATGGCGTACTTAGTTCCTTCGTTTTGTCAGTGATTCTTATCTTACGATGTTACTTTTTATTGGAAATTTCCGGAGCAGCAATGAAGTGAGGCAAAATGGCGTTGTGGGAAAAGGATTGGAGGAATCCCAAAGTAGCTACAGATAGTGCACAAAGAAAACTAAATTACAAGTATGTAAGATATGTTTATTGCTCGTTAAATCTTCACAAAGATCTGAGATATATCTTTGTTACAATGCTATCATTTTCTATTAAGTCTCAGGCAATGTTAGGTATTCAGTAAGAGATCCTCTGGTCTCCAAATAACTTTGAAGTTTCAGATGTTTCTCCGGTCAGAAACCATGTAGCAGCCACGTTTGCCATTGACTGTTTATGCCTTTTTACTATTTCTTGGTGTTGACAGTAAAGGAAAACTTCGGAAAACTTTGTGCCTCACAGCATAACATCACAGCGCACATATTCACATATACAACAAGTGGAAAATCTACCTCAAAATTACAGGGTTTTGTTTCTCTGATTTTCCTTTGGGTCATTTGTTAATCTTGAGATCAGTACCTCCTGAGCTGCCGTTGGCTGCAGGGTGAGCTGCCCGAGGTTCCTGCCCAGTCCCTTCTCCCCAGCCAATTGCTTAAGGTTCAGGTTCAAAACTGTACAAAATCAAAACAAAAGAATAGCTATTTCATAAAATGTAATCATAGGCCACTGATTGTTCACTGATGAAAACTGATGTTTGCTGCAGAAAATTCATCGTTACTGGGAGATTAATATTAATATGGTGATGGAGACCTTGGTCATATAAGCATTTGTGTCAGACAGACATAAGAATGCATCAGCCTTGGAGCATACTGATGAATCGAGTTTATTTTTCATAATTTTTTAAATTAAATCTTTACATAGAGCTCCTCTATTAAAGGAAGGCCACAGTTGCCGTTCATTTTGTCTATCTAATTTTAAGTAATATTCTATTTTGGATACTTCACTGGGATACTCAGTGTCATGTTGGCGGTTTTCATGCCTACTGATATCAGCTGTATGAATGCTGTTATTTTGCATTTCTGTACATGTTCAATTTTACATTGCTGATTGTTCCCATTGAAGGTAAGGCAGTTTCCTATGTGTGTGCTAATCCTTGAAGGAATTTACGGTATCCATGAGCAAAACAGAGGAAATATGGATAACTTTTTTCTGTTAGTGACTTTTTCTATAACATGCAGGCTGTAAGATATTCAGACTTAATTATAAGCAAAAGAAACGGGTAAAAGAGGAAATGATCATTATCAGCCATTTTTGCAGGAACCAGTCTGGCACCATTTTTAGCTTCATATAAACACAGTTGAGGCTTTAGAACATTCCTAAGAACCAACTGCAGCAACCTTTCCTCAGGAAGTGGAGTTCCAGTGTCAGTCATCTTTCTTATGCATGCTGATATTTGAAGATAATATAGCACACTGAATAAAATGGCGTTGATACTAACATTTTCTGAGCAAAAAGAGCTTTAATTTCATCAATCAACATCGCTTTCTGTAAACTTTTCTTGGCTCAGTGTGGTTGTGGATAAGAGGAGTTGTACACACAGTCAGCAGTAATTCCCGTTGACCTCTTAGTCAGTCTGGCTAAAACGTCATGTCAGGTTAATTAAAAGCTGTTGTGAATATTAAAATCTTTTTTTTTTAATACATAAATATAGAAAGATTGTTTTCTTTCACTAGCATGTCTTGTTGAAGGAGGGTTTGCGATTGGGCTGGTGCTGATGTGTACCTGCGAGCATTTCAGACTGACTGCTGTAAAGCAAGAAGTCTGACTGCTGTCAGTCCAGTAATTGCATCTTTCCGTTTTGTAGCTTTGTTGTCATCACTTCTTGCACTGACCTGATGTAAATAAGCTTACAGGAAGTACTCATAATAAAGATTCTTCCTTTTCCTGTGCATTTTCCACTCACTGGCTCCCAGAAGGATTCTTTATAAGATCTCCTAATTTGGAAGCATACCCTTGACTTCTTTCTTATTCCGGACATGAGAGCTTCTCTTCTTGTTCAGTTTGTTCTTTCTGAGGAATATAGATTATTGGTCAGGTACCTCAAGGTGCCAGTGCTATTAGATTTTCTGATCCACATTGGCTTTCTTTGTCTCAATAGTTCTGAAGAGAGATTTGTAAGAGTAACCTGTTTACAGGCTGTCCAAATGTAAGCCTAACTTGAATCTCTAACTTCTAAAGAGGTGTAGCTTTCAATCAAATGAGGAGGTTTCTGTCCCTTGTAGTGGCACAGAAAATGGCGACAGTCACCAGCTGAAGGTAACCAGAGGCACAGATGCTCTGAGTCCAGGTGTGCCCAGGAACAGAGCAGCATATGCTGTGCCAGGTTAGTGGGTAAGCAGTCACAGTGTTTCCTGGGCCAGGGGGAAGGAATGGTGTCCAAATTTTCGCTTGGCTTCTCTTCCACAACAACTGCCTTTCTTGATCAAAGTGGTGTGTTTTGTTATACAGAATCTGGCAGTGGCTGGAGGCAAATCTCAGACGTCTCCTAGAAAGGAGCCAAAAATCACCGATTTTATGATGTAGGAGGAAGTTATAGAAAACTTTGTTCCCCAACGATAATTAGATCTTGGTTTCTGCATTACGCAGCAAAAATCGTGTTTATTCCAAAACTCATTTTGAGTATTTCAAATTCTCTTTCATATAATAGCTGAACATTTGCTGTAATGACATTAAAGCCTGCTCCTTTTTGGGTCAAGCCTGTTCTGTCCTCTGAATGCCTCGCAGCCTTCCTCCGCAGCGTTCTTTCTCTGGTATTTATCCAGAGCTCCTTCCTCAGTTGCAGGAAAGAGCCACATGTACCTGCCTGCTTGTGCGGCGTTTGATGGAGATAAGAGACCTTGAGGGGTGAGTTCATGCAAGGCCCCCATGGTTGTCTGCTGAGTGCAAATACGAGCTGGGAAATGCGTGTATGAAAGGAGGAAAGAGAATTTGGGTGAGATGTGCATGAAGTGGAAGTGCAGGTACACGCAACACAGTCGGGTTACTTTGCTCAAATGGTGTACGGTACCACCGACTTCAGTGGTGCAATATTGGTTTCACCTGCAGAAAATTTTCTCCCGACTGTCTCGGAATGGGAATATATAATGAAGTGTTTATGTGTGAGTGACAGGGAGAGAGCGTGCGAGGGGGAGAGCGCATGCACGCATTTTCAGGCCTGATTGATTGTATGAAAAAAAAACACCCTGGAGTTGAAAGAACATTATTTCAAATTAACATTCATTATCTTCACGCGTGAGATAACAGTTCACTTTGGACCAGGTCCTGTGATGTATCTTGAGCAGAGATTGCATTTTCCTCGAATGAGGTTATTCAGTGTAAGAACTGCAAAATGTACGCTGGTTTTTGGCAATAAAAACGTGTTGTTTAGTCTTCATCTATTACAGTAATACTGCATTATTTCTCATAGGGGCATGTGTGGTCTTCTGATTATTTTTTGCCACATAAATTTCTATATTTCTTTGAAATACAAGAAGTAAGATAAACCTTTCCTTGGGTCTCTGATCTCATGCTTCGAGAAGCTTGCAGCCATTTTAATTCATGCTGCATTCATTGATCTATCAGATTGTTTAATCACATTGCAGCTCGGTCATCTGACTGTTGGGCAGCGTTGAAGAGTTCTGTAATATCGTTGGGTTATTGGTTTCTAAATGGCACTTCTGCAAAAAGAGAAGGAAAAAAAAAGCAATGAAATATTTCTGTTAACTTATAACAGTATAAAGGAAAACACAATTGAATTCATAGTCTTATCATGCAATATGTTTTTTTCTGTGAATGGTCTACATAGAAAAAAATTGCTCACAGCAGCAAACAAAGGGAGAAATTATTTTGATCTTCTTTGGTTTGGCTTTAAGATACAGAGTTCTGCAGCATTAAGGCATGTAATTAGGTAGGCATCAGCTTGCTACTACATATTGCTGTAACATACATGGTGTGCGAGCATGAAAACAAAAACCACATTAAAAATGATTACCATAAGTAACTTTCTAAAACTAAAAACACCTCTAGGAATGGCTTCTTCTATAATTTTAATTACGATCATGCAAAAAAAAAAAAAAAAAAAAAAAAAAGAAAAAAAGAAAGTGAGAAAAGCCTATTTTACGTATTCAGCAGCAGTAGAAAACTAATTTCCTAGACTGTAAGTGCTGCTATTGTGCTATAGTAGAAGCACAATGGTCTAGATACATAAAATGAGAAGAAATGTGGCAACAAGTAGTGTGTGGCAGCGGAAAGAAGACAACAGAGACGTGATGCTCTCAAGTGTCTGGTGTTTTCAGCTACTCCCAATGAAATAAACCTCTTGGTATGCAGTAGACAAGCATATTGTATAGAAAGAGATGGTAGATTCTTTGACAGTAGTGTGCTTGGCAACAGTGGCTTATAAAGGGCCGTATTTGCACTTCTCAGTTAATTCCCTACAGAAATGAAGAGTTCGTGCTCTTCTGAGGTGTTTTAGTTTGCTGTAATGCAGGTGGAACAAGAAAGAAGTAAGGTTTCAAACATGGGCTTCTCCACACAGTGCTGGGAACTGTACTATACCTTCTTAAATGGAAGCCTAGAGTCCTGAGATGCTCATTCCATCCATCTGCATCCCTTGGCATTTCCCTGTGCGTTCCTGATGTATGTTCAAAACTGAATCAAAGGAGTGGCTATGGTCATGTTAAATATCTGTTACTGTACCTTCAGCAGAGATACTCTAAATGGTAGTGTCTGTCACTTGCTCATCTTTGTTGTAGTATGCTCTTACTAAGCAAAATATTCAATGGTTTAACGCTCAGTAGCTCGCCTGCTTCATTACACCAATCTATGACAACTTTGGTACCACTTCTTGTCCTGCTTTCATCTGAACTATGTAGGTTGTGATTCCTTTCTTCAAGTATTACACAGTTTGTACACATGAGGAGTCTGACTGTAGATGAGAAATTTAAAGGTTTTTATGAATGCTGTCCCCTGGCCAAGTGCAGTGAGGCAGTTTAAATGAGGATGTGATGTTTGTACTTGCTTTCGGGAGAGTGTTGCATAGGAGGCAAATTCAGATGAACACGCTGTGCCCATACTGCGTGTTCTTTGCCTGTTGACAGGGACTTTGGTCATGGAAGGGTAACTCGGCAAGTTAAAAAAAAACAAGCAACACAACATAATCAGTGCTGAAACCTGGCTGTGTAGCAAAGGAAATTGTAAGCTAAGTGATAATAGAATCTATTGCAGTTTGACATCCTTGTAGGTTTCTGGGGAGCTGAAGATGTCTACTGAAAGTTGCTTCAAGGGCGTGTGCACTTCACCACTGGCAGCACAGGCTGTCCCACCTGTGTGATGGGGGTTAAGGGTGGCAGTGAGATGGCAGCCCAGGTCACCTTCCTGGGGGTGCGATAGCCGGCTGGTCATCACCCGCATCAATGCAGTGAAATGCAAGGTTGTAGCGGTCTCAAACCTGTTCATGTCTACATCACAGAGCTTAGGAAGCACAAGAGCTCTTGACAGTTTGAAATTACAGCCCTGTGTTTGAGCTTTACTTCAGAATTCAATTGAATTAATGAAATTAATTGTGGAGAGCAGCCTGTAACCGTGGTTGCAGGCATCCACACCTCCGGCACCATGCTCTGCATTGCTGTAGTTTGCCTTGCATTCCAATCATGACCTTCATTCCCTGCATCTTGGTCTACAGCTAGCTGCAGTGCAGGTGTTTGTTAATGAGGCTCCTGCACCCTTGGCAGGTACACTCAGTGATGGGAAAGGGGTGGCTTATACTGTACTGCTTTGAAATTTTGTTGGAAGGATATGTTTGTGTTGTTACGGTTTTGACTCATGGAATCAGCTTAGTGATTTGTTGGCTCTTTTCACAAGAGTTAGGATGCCTCTTGTCCTGGCCCAGTTTAGTGTAGTTGCATTCTGACTACCCACATTTCTGTCCAGTTTCATCTGGAGTTTGCTACAGTTGTTTATTTACATAGTAACATGTATTTACTTGGCAGTTTACAAGCTAGCAGCAGAGGCTGAACGAGTGAGAAAAATCCTCACTTCTAGTTCAGTACTTGTGAGTGAATGAACATAGTGAGGCATGATAGGGTACAGGGAAAATACAAAGTAGCACGTTCAGAAATATCATTGATAGGAGAGGTGGGTTCTCAGAGTTTACGGAATAAAAGAACGCAATCCGTAAAGTGCAAATGTAAAAGAAGAAAGCAAAAGGCTGAAGGAGCGAAATGAGTGAAGTGAAACTGCTTAGATCTGGGGGGGGACAAGAGGAGGAACGTGGGATGAGGTATGGTTTGCAAATGCTTTGTTAGGAGACGCTTCCCTCGGAAAGCTGGTACACCATGGGTTAAGTTGCAAAGTAGTGCATGCTGTTAAATGTTTGATGTACTGTGCAGCAGAAATGGACATAATTCAGTGGTTGAGGAAGTAATGCCCGTCTGTATTGTGGTTAAAGCTGTATATTTTTTTACAAGGTTATTCTAAGAAAATAAGATTCAAAACAGCAGACACTGGCGTTCTGCCCAGCATGCAGTTCACTTAAAGATAGCAGTTTGATCCACGGCTTTACAGCGTGACTTGGGCACACATCTAGCGTGGGTATCGGCAAGGGAGAGGGAGTCCGTTTACATGGCAGTGTGTGCACAGGGCTGGGATGTGGTCAGTCACAGACCCGCACGTGGCATGTTCCGCCTACAAAGGCACGTTTTATCATTTACCACCCCATGTCTCAGAATTCTGCTTAAATTATAATAGGGACAACTTGCTGCAGAGTAACAGGTAGGTGGAAAAAAGAGCCCAAGCCACATCCTGTTGTGGGGAGTTGTTCTGTAGAAATGTGAACTCGCAGAGCTCTGAGGCGGTAAGGCTGCAAGCTGAGTTTTGAAAAATGACCAGTATTAGCAATCAGTTTTAATCTGGAATGGATTTCCAGAGTTCAAAATAATGCAGTATTAAACTGTGTAGCATAACCGTATCAGACTAATATTTACAAGAACTCTCCCAGTGTTTTTACAAGAATCCTTACGTCTGCTCCAGTGACGCTTCATGCACAGCCCAGATGTACCCCATCTGACACAGACATGAGGAGTGCGTGGAAGAAAGCTATAAACAATTTTCATTTGGAAAAGGCAAGAAGTGTCTTTTTGAATAGTATTTGCGAGTGACATTGCGCTCATCTTGACTAAATTGCCTACAAAAGGAGAGTTTGGGTTTTTGTTCGTTTTGTTTTGAGAAATGGAAAAAAAATGGTTTGGAAGCATTTTGGAAATATCTAGGAATTTGCATAGTAACACTGATGTGTCTCATTGTTAGCGATTGTTTTTATGTGACTTCGATTGCTAATAAAAGTAGCACATAATGTACTGTTTGAGGGTGTGTTCGTACCGAAGCAGGACGATGGGATGGTGCATGCACTCTTGAAAGTTGTGCTTATTTTTATTTTGGGTTTGTTGACATTTTTTGGACTATCTGGCTTGGATTGTTGTAGAATTTCAACAAAAATAATTTTCGTTTCAAGTCATACATACACAGCAGCATCGAACTTTTAATCTCTCATCTAGCAATATAGATTACTTATTCTGTTGTCCATTATTTCCTCTGTAACCCGGCTTAAGTAATGTTACCTATTTTTCGTAGACCAAACCCACTGAGAATTCCATAATGAGCCTTTGTAACAACAGTCAGCTTCTGTCACGTTTGAAAACCAGTCCTTCAGCCCTGTCTGTAGGGCAGACAGATTTTACCAATTCAGCAGCATATGCCTGGTTGGCTTTTTTCTGCCACCCTTTTTCATGGAAATAGGCAGGATTACTTCAGAGAGGAAAGCCATCCAGAACCCACATGCTGCCTATTCTGAGAATAATTCTGGCTTCTTAATATTTTTTTCCTTTGTTTCATTTATTAAAGCTGTTAGGGAATATCTGCTTGAGGCTGAAAGAGTGTGGACTCTCACTTAGCCCCATGAAGGCCTTGCATGTGGTGTTTACTTCTGCTTTTATCAAGGTGACTTTTCTGAGGCTTTTGCAGGAGGTGGATGCATTCTTACGAGTGACTTTCATTTTTCTGCCTAAAATGATGGTAGAATTATACTTTTTAATCAGCAGGTTTTATTTATTCTATGAGTTTTATTTCTGGTCTTCTGCCTCTGAAGCAGAACTTGATTTCTACACCTTCACGTCAGGTATGTATCTGCTTCTGTATTCACACATTCAAACACGGCAGGCCATTCGCGCGTGCTTCTGAAGGGTTTAGCAGTTTAGCCATTTCCACATGGACTGTCAGAGTTGATTGGAGGCTGTGTCAGGGTTTGCTGTCGGACTGCTGAGATGCACCTCCTGCTGTTACTGCGGTGTAATTCTCCAGACAGAGCACACATTAGTGACATTGCTAAGAGCAGCTGAGATGTTGGAGAAGATGCTGTCTGAAACTCCATCCTTACCTTCACCACATGCTGTAACACCACTCACTGTGTGTTGGTAAAGCAGTGCTAGAGTGGTTGGTGCTGCAGGTGTAGTTGTTTAAGTCAATGGTGCTCTAAACTGCTTGGGCACTGACATTCAAAAAGAGGAAAAAAACGTGATTTGGTGTATATAGTTCACGTTCATGCTTTCTTGACTCTCATTCTCCTCCTCCATGTAAGACTAGTTTTAAGTGGAAGAACATGCATATAGCTCATTGGCTTGAGTGCACCTCAAGAATTTATATTGCAAAGAATTCCTCTTTTTATTTTAACTGTAAATTTAAACTTTGTCTGAACAATGAATGTGCTTAGAATAATGATGTGCTTATTAGGTTGAAAAAAGAACAAGCTTTTAATAGGAAAAAATTATCACAGGGCAGGCAGCAGGGGATTTCATTAGCATTTATAGATTGCTAAACTGCAATTTAAAAGTCACATTTCCATCTAAAAATTTTTTCCACAGTAGTCATAGAGGGAACATTAAAAAGCATCTCTTTAGTCTGTTTACCATTTTTCAGTGGTGTTTAAAGTCATTAAAATTGCAGAAATTGTCTGCACAGGGTACACTACTTAGCCGCCATTGGTCTTAATGGGAGTTCAGTCTATTCAATAAATATTTGTTCTGGAAGTCCCACCACGTATGGACCTGACCTCTGTCTTTGGACATCTTTGAAAATCTGGCCCTTAGGACAGCTAACAGAGTTTGCTGTGTTGTATGACTGTTTCTCCTTATCAGTGCCTCTTTTACTTGGGAAGCTCCATCAATCCTGAACAGGATTTTGTCATCATTCCTGCACCTGCAGTTCATCTCTGTCAAGAGACATAGACTAACAGAAGAGACTTGGCCTTGTCTTTTCGCACAGTATTGTAGTTCTTTTCTACAACAGCATAAGTAGTCCTTAGAATAATTCTTTCCAACCATAAACGTTTAAGTGCTACACAAGGATTAGTGTAATTAGCTTTGCATTTGGAAATGGCAGTGCAGAGATGTGCAGTGACTTGCCCACAGTTAGCAGCACAGGAGGAAGCGGTACCAAGTTTGGAGCCCTTCTTCAGCAACTGCAGCTTTCGAGTGCTTGATCTATCCCTGAAAAACACCCAGACCACAATCTCCTAAATGTAATGGTTTGGTGCTTAAGCAGCATGAGTCATGTTCTGGGATGCTGGCAGTGTTTCTTTGTGATATTTCCGTTTCGCATTCAGCTTCAGGGGCTCAGCGGGGGCTTTTGGTCTGGTTGCCATATGAAGTTCATCAGGGGTGACAAGCAAAAGCAGCTTAATGTGCTCATGTTATTTTTGTCTATATTAGAAGTTTGTGGTGGAGACTATTTCTGTTTAGCATAAAGACACCAAAATAATGCATTGAGCTGTAAGCTAACTGGAGATGCCCAGGACTCTTTGCAGCAGAGTAGCTCTAGCTGATGGATGTCACTGTTTTGTTTTCACTGGGGCCGAGGTTTGCTCCTGGTCCCAGTGGCTAGCAGACAGTTCCTCCAAGGATCAGTTGGCCAACACTCTCCCTCAGAACTCCCAAGCTTAGGATACATTTTCTTCTAGGGCTCTAGGATTCCTTCCCTTGGGCACAACCAAAAGGCTCCCAGAGGAAATATGAGATTCTTCACGTTATATTCAAAGTAGGATTCTCAAAACTCCTCACAGCACACTGAGTCCTCCTGGTCAGGGCTTGATTTAGAGAAAGTACCAATAAGTGGGGGCCATGTAGGTCTGTTAGCTGGAAGAGCAGCTGGTTGAAACTTGAATGTCTTCCTGTAGAGTCAGTACAAATATCTAATCTTTGTCACTTTTATTTGCAGTCTGTTTATATTAGGTAGGGTTGTGAATTAGACGTTGACATTTCTGAAATATTCCAACAGATAGCCTGAAACCGTTGTTAATTTTGTAGCCTTCTCTGTCCTTAGCTCATCCCATGTCTTTGAATAGCTGCGTGTTATAGTCACGGACCTCAGTAAACACATCTCCAATCAATCGCTGTGAGTTTGTATGATCTCTGTATAAATACGTCTAGGAAGAAGTGATGGTGAAAAGTAAAAAAGCCACTTAAGCCACAGAACAATGTGGATATGAGGATGGCAGTACTGGCTGAATACATGCAGACTGGGAGTTAGGTTGTAGTTTCCAATCATTAGCATTTGAGATGGAAAAGCTGGTCATGGCTACATTAGAGGTATGCCATATCATGCCTGTTTTTCAGTATTCACTGTATTGGGCGTGACCAAACTTGCTCACTGTATGGATTACACACTAAAATTCCTATACGAGAGCCAAAACCCCCACACTGTGTGGTTTGGAAAGCAGAGGGCTCCTGAAATGCAGGTTTGGACTCAGCATTGAGTGGTGGGTCGATGTTTGATTCAGCAAGCCTTATTGACTCGTTTCTTCCAAATCCAACAACTTGGCTTTATTCAACTATTGCTGCACCAGTGTGGTCCTGCTGAGATTCATGGCCAGAGCCTCACAGGCTGCACTTGAAGAGTTTGAGGCAGGAGTGGTTCAGAAGCCATGCAAGAGGCAAGGCTGGGGCAGCTCTGAGTTGGGCAAGAGTAGCTCACTGGGTTTTCTGAAATATTTGCTGGTCATCCTGTCTCACTTGCCTGACTATGGTTCTCTTTGGCACAATTTCCTCCTGTCCAGCAGCAGTATCAGCACTTTGCTATGCTGTGAGGTGTTCGGGGTATAAATTAGTAGGGGGAAATTGCTTGAGCTCTTAAGGCAAATGCTTCCATTTTGTTGTGGGGACATGTTGATTTCCAAGGCCAGAAGCATTAGCTGAAGGTAAAATGCTCGTACTTGTAGCACTAGAATAATAGAAAATTGGAAGTAAGAAATAATGTGGGTTTTTTTTCCTTTTTTGATGCGGTGGGTAGAAATCACAGAATCACAGAATCACAGAATTATCAAGGTTGGAAAAGACCTAAAAGATCATCCAGTCCAACCATCACCAATACTCCCCAGCTAAATCATATCACTCAGCACAATATCCAAACGTTTCTTGAACACCCCCATGTTCGGTGACTCCACCACCTCCTTGGGCAGTGCATTCCAGTGCCTGACTACCCTTTCCGAGAAGTA
>PPHD01013516.1:0-10464 GCA_002909625.1 Bambusicola thoracicus | reverse complement strand
TTTAATTTTTTTCCTTCCTGAAGTGACTTTCCGTACATATTCAGTAGCTGAAGTTTGTTAATCAAAGCAAAGCAGGGTGAGGTCATCAGTAAATAAGTCGTATGTAGCCTTTGAATTTGCATCTGTGGACACATTCAAATGTAAGCTAGTGTCCTTGTAATAATTTGAGATTTTGCTTTTCATATGCCAAACAGCTGTTGTCTTCAAGTTGTTAGCTTGGAAAGCAGGCTTAAACATTTACAGTGCCTTCCAATTTCTAGGGTTATTTTCTTACCAGTGCAAAGTTAATTGTTGCCAGGTAACTCCCAATCCAAAAACTTCATTATTCAAATGGCTGCTTTGTTGTCCATTTGCATGAAGGTCATGTGAGAGTGTGTACGTGTGAAGGGAATCAGTTTATATCTTAGCAAGAGAATGTTACACCAATTCCTCCTATTCTAAGTGATCATAAGTGATGGTGAACAGAACCTATACTTTAAGCCTTCAGAAAGTAAACAGAGATGTTATTTTGAAGCAAACAATTTCATTATCTGTCTGCATTTTAGATGAAGACTGCTAATATTAAAAGAAAAACTAGAATTCTTTGGATTTAAATGGAAGGGCTTTTTTTCTTTCCAATCTGAAGAGAATATTGGGAGGTTCTGTTTAAGTGTACAGTCCCCCTTCCTTTTCACTCCCAGGATGGCAGTTTGCAGGTGTTTGATCTCTAAGAACCATTTAGGTTGAACAGTATGCAAAGGAAACAGTTGCAAGCAACGTTTTTCAAACAGTAGGTTCAAGTGAAATCAAAAAGATAAATACGTTCCGTTACAGCTATAAGGTAGTGTAAATATAGTTTGAATCTTTGTGTTTAAAAGAGCTGAAATTGCAAACCTTTTTCTTTAGTTTGATGCTTACACTCCTTGAATATCCTTTTTAAAATCTACTTTAAAAAAAATGACATGGGAATTTGAGCTTAATATCTCATTGGGCAATATCTGCCTTGAGCTAAAGGAAAAAATGATTGGAAACCTCTTAATATTTCTTGGGACTCCATGCTGCACTCTGTACTAGTCCTCTTTGTACAGCATTGCTAACTGAGCTATAAGGAAGTTTTCAGTATGGCAGCTTTTTGTTTAATCACATTGTTAAAGTACAGGTAAATGCAATTGAGATATGCATCCCATAATAAAATCTTCTGGGCAATTCTTTCTTAAAATAAATAAATAAATAAAGCAACATTGTGTTTTGTAGTAGTGACCATCTCAATCTGTTCTTTCTTGCATTTCTTATTAGAACCAACATAAAGCAGTGGATCACTTGATTAAGACTGTCAGAAAAATCTGTTCAACGTTGGATGGTGTAGAAACTCCTGCAATAACAGAATCTGTAAAGAAGCTGCGGAGGGCTGTTAATCTTCCAAGGATTAAAGACACAGAGGTAAACTTGCACAATATAAATTGCGTTCTGACGTGTGCTTTTTAAAACCAAAGGATAACATTTCATACTCTTTGGTAGTTGTAAATACTAGCAACAATTTAGACAATTTCTTTTTTTAATATTTATTTTTATTTCATCTGGTAGTTTCAATGTTTTATTATAACACCCATTTCCTGTTAATGTATTGATCACTTGGAATCCAACTTGAAGGTATTTTTAAAATAGTCTTCTCTAGTTCTGTAACTACAGATTTGGGTCACAGCAGCGGCTGTTAAATGTGACCGAAGGAAACTTTATCCAGCTGTCTCTCCTCTAAAATCAATGCAGTAATGCTTAGATGAAGAATTCACTTGATGTATTTTTTTTTGTGCAGTACTTATGTGAAAAGCAGTATCATGTTAAAACACTAGCAGTCCCATTCCTGGATTTTGGAGCATATGAACAAAAATAAAATCTTAGCAGTAGTGCAGATTTTGATGATAAAATTGGCTTATAGTGAACAGTTAACTTGAGCACAGTTGGTCTCATATCGCTTACTCAAAAAGTGATTAAGGGGAAGAATGTGCATATAAAGCAGGTAAATAGTCTTGTAATGCTATTTCAGGCCATATTAGAGGGAATTGTGATTCCTGTGCTGTTTTCTTGGGTTTTTTTTTGTTTGTTGTAGTTGTCTACAATTTACTTATGTATTTGTAATACTGAGCTGAAATCTTGCAAAATCATAGACTGAATAAACACAGCTGTTAACAGCACTAAAAAACTCTTGCAGAGAACTGCAGAACATTTACCTAAGAGGTTAGGGAAATTCAACATACGTAAAGTTTCTGCCTTTTTTTCTTTAAAACATGAAAGTTTTATGTTTTTGATGTAACCTAATGCTAACAGGATGTTCAATTAATGCATGGAAGATCTAAGTAGAGCTTTTGTTCTTCTGCAGTTGTGACAGATGTCTTAACAGTTTTCTCGAGTTTTAGGAATTCAAAGTTTTCCTTTTCAATCACCAATTCTGTTTTCATTGGAAGTTTTAGTTTTTATCAGAAGTTGAATTTGGTGTGAAATCCTTCCTTGTTTGAAGGGAGTAAATTCCCATGATCAGTTCGACGCCTGCAGGCTTCAGCAGCGTCCTTGATGAGACCAGACACTGCGGTAATTCCATATCATGTTTAGACTCCCATTTTAGCAGACCAAGGAGCAAAAAACAGCAGATAGTGGCAATATCTACTGCTCAGCTTCCTCAGTTTGACTATTTTTTATCTTAACTATTCCTACAAAAGATGCCTTTGCAAAATGTCACTTAACAGCTATTTGAGCTTAAATTGATGCATAATTAAGCTACTAGCTTCTGCCCTCATATGTAACAGCCCTGAGTTTTTTCTCTACTGAGAGAAGCCTGAGTACTCTGAGCAATGTTCCGATGTACTGAGCCTTGTAAGATATGTCAAGATAGTTTTGACTTGACAAAAAGTTTTGAACTTGGTGAATAGTTTCTGCATGATGTGGAACTTGTGACATCATCAGTTATCACGGGGAACTTTAATTAAATAAAAAGATGTATTAAATGAACACAAACATGGTCCTAATTCAGATTTTTAATAATTTCTGATCAAGTTGATTTTTAAGGGCAATGGAAAATGAATGTGGGTTTCTTGGTATTGAAATTTACTCTGACTTACTGTGCAGGTATCCCTGAAATGTGGCGATGATGCTAGCAAGAGCTCATCTGGTGAGTAGAGTTCTTCAATTTTATTAAAAGTGGCTTCAATGTGGCTATTTTAAAGAAGATATGCATTAAAGATCACTTACAATTTAGGCTCACTGCAGCCTGAAAGTCCTCTCAAAGTGAGTATAGACCTGTTGACAAGAGCAGTTGAGGCCCTTCTGCGACTCCACATGAATTCATGTAGCATCAGTTCTGCAGCAGTTTCTCCAGAAGATAAGACTACCAAGGAAGCATGGACTGCCACAGAACATCTCCAGTTCACGATATTTGCTGCACATGGAATTTTTCCCGATTGGGTATCCAAGTAAGTAATTTTTTAGTTGTAGAAAATCATCCCTTTATGGAGTTCTTTTTTGTTTACTTTACTTTACTTTTTTTTTGTCCAGTTTTGAGAAATACTACTTGATTTGTTCTTTGACCCATAATGGAAAAGATCTCTTCAAACCTGTTCAATCCAAGAAGGCTGGCGCATACAAGAACTTCTTCTACTTGATTAAATGGGATGAACTGTAAGTGACTTTACAATACTAACTGCCCCTGATAAATAGGTTGGTTTTTTTAACTATACCTACCTAGCTGCTGAATACACTCACTGTCGACTCTAACTCCTGATTCTACCCAAAGTGTTGAAAGAATAGTGAGGCTTGTGACCAAAATCAGAAATATTATTCTGATAGGTATTTGACCTCTCATTGTAAAAGTGGGAATGGAAATGCTGGACAATTGCCCTGTGGCAGTGTATTTATAGAGTACAGCTATAATGACTTGGGAAGATTGTAGGATTCCTTGTAATGGGAACGGCTTGCACTGCTTAGGGAATGATGAATAAAGCTTGTTTTTAAGCAGTTCTCAGACTTTCTAAATAGGGAAGAAAAGAAGCTGACTTGCATTGGCATTGATGCTGAATAGTTTTTTGCTCCAAATATATCACAGCAATTTTGTATCTAATTTATAAATCTGATTTAAAGTATTTCTATAAAGAGATCAGACGCGTAAGTGCTTTATCTGTCTATAGCATATGAGAACGTTTTGAGCTACTAAAGCTGGATTTCTCTTTATGGAGCAGGGAAAGAGAGTAGAAAGGTAGAAGGAAAGGCATGAAGAGAAGAAACAGAGAGAATGGCAGGCGATATCTGAGAAGGGAAAGTATTTTTCATTATTTTATATATGTATGTACATATATAAAAATATATATATATTTATGTATATATATAAAATAACACAACTTAATCTTTTTGACTTAGTAGTTATGAGGCAGTCTGTCATTCTTGAAGAGCCAGGTGAGTTCCGTGTTGCCCTATACCTCATTTCCTGACAATTCTTAAAGTTCAGAGGTGGACTCTGAATAATACTCTAAAAGCCTGCAGTGAAAAATTATTGTAGACCAGAAATGAAAGCTTCAGGTTCTGAAACACCTGCCACCTGAGACTGCTTGGACTTACCCTTTTTTGATGATGCAGTGAGTTAATTGTCAGATCTTTTGCTGACAAGTGATAGTGTGTTGCAGTGAAAGATGTTAGACAGTTTGCTTATAAGCTACTTAATAATTTTAGTTTACAGTAGTTCTTAAGGTATTCTTTCATTGGGATGGGAAAATATTGTCAGCTGGCTCTCCAGTCAGATCTGAGAGTTGAGGAGGTAGCTAACACAGAATTGTATGCGTCCTTGTAGTGAGCAGAGCGGGAAGACGGGTTGTGCTAGTCTGTGCAGTTCTGTGCAAGAAATGTGATTTAATAGAAGATTAAAGAGGCTTGTTGTACCGCCTATTAAAAAGGGTTGTTCTAAATCTAGCTACCATTCAGAATTGTAATTTAGCAGATTTTATTTTATGAACTATTGGTGCAGAAGATACTGGTGTGGAATGTAATTGCACAAAAGTTTAGCATTTGTCCTTCAGTAATTAGAAAGCAAAAGGCTTTGACAGATTATATGGATGACAAGTCTGTAATTTACTAATGATTTTCCTTCTATGACTGATTTATTTCAACACTTTTATTTTATAGAATAATTTTCCCCATCCAGATTTCACAACTGCCTTTGGAATCAGTCTTGTGTCTGACTTTGTTTGGAATCCTAAATCAAAGTAGTGGAAGCTCTCCTGATTCAAATAAGCAGAGAAAGGGCCCTGAAATGTTGGGTCAGGTTTCTTTACCTCTTTTTGATTTCAGGCGGTAAGTATCCAAAATATGGGTAAGCATATTAATATGATTTCATTCTATATAAAGTTTAATCTGCTCCCGTAATTATAGAAACTGCTTCTTTGCTGCTGAATGTATTCGCAAGCGACAAATGTAGCAATCTTAAACTGTATTCATATGGAAATAACACTGTCAATTAAATATGTTATAGTATTTCCTTTTAACTGGTGAAAAACTTACCTGCAGGGGTATGTTGAATGTTTGGATTAAAGTGTTAGTAATACTACTGCTGACCCATGATAACATGGACCAAAAGAGGTCATCTTAGCACCACAGTTTGTAAGCATGCAGCAGCTGAGGAAATAATCACAGTATGAGTAGTCCTTCAAGGAATCCACTGACATTCAGATCAGGATCTGTTCCTTTGAAATTATACCTGGTTTAAGTATCAATAGACATCACTGCCTGCTGAAATGATAGCCTTCCTTCTACACTGAAAGAGTGTAGTCTTGAGTGTGCCATTTCATGAGTTTTAAAAGTATGTTATATTGGCTAGAGACAGTTCAGTTGCTATCCATGTATATTTTAGCAGATGAAGTGCAGATAGCCGGTACATGAGTGATAGAGAATGCAAAAGAAAGTGTTTTCAGCAAGCAATGGATTCAGTAGGAATAGTGTCAAGTGCAATACAAAACAGAGCACAATCCTGACAGCAGGTAAATGTACTATCCTTCCCTGTCACTGGATAAGAAATCTGCCACAAACTGTTTTGAGATAGGAAAATTAACTCTTCTTCACTCACTTCTGTTTGTACATCTAAATACGGTGATGGCTCAAACTTTTACAGATAAAATACTTTTAATTCAGGGTGTGCAGTATTTATAAGTACTACTTTTTTTAGAGGCATCTTTGTCTTGGCTGTAAAATATTTCATGCTGTGTGTTTCAGTGAGTTTATGTGTGTAGGAACCAAACCAGAGGATTAAGTTTGATAAGACATGTCTTACCTTTGGGAAAGATTAATTTTTCTAGTCTGAACATACGTATGTTTTAAAGTACATATGTACTTTCATAAATACGCAAAATGAACCACTCCTGCTATCAACCTGTATAAGTAACAGAGATCTTTCTGGTCTTTCTTTAAGTGCAGTTGCAGATCCTCTTATGCTCTTTTATCACTTAAAATGGAAAGCGTTCTATAATTTTCCTCAGTTAAGTGTTCCTGGATTTTCCTTCTACTTGCAACTTGCCTTACTGGTTGTATTCCCAAGTGCTAATCGCTCTGGTAGCTAGTTTATGAAACTTTAATAAATAGGCTTGAACCATGGATGCCAAAATTAGGCATAATGTTGCAGAAATGATCACACCATTGTGAAATAGCTTTGGCAATTACACTTAAGATTTTATTTTTGTAAGTGATTCTGACTTCCAGATCCTACTAGAAGCTCATATTATCTAATTGTCAGCAAAGACCCCTAATCTTTCTTGGTCTCTTACTACTCACTATTGCTTACATCTTTATATGCGGTTTGCATCCTTTGCTTCTACACAGAGCTCTGTTTGTTCTATTTCTGCTTTTCTATGCTGATCATTCCAAAAGCCTGCAGCTATGTAGAAGTTTAGGGACTGCTAAACTGCAAAGATAGCTTGCAGCTGCTTTCTGTCTCCACTGAGAACTCAATCTATTTTCATAAATGACTCTTCTTTCAGTCTTCAATCTAAATATTGCACTTTGATCTCCTAAGTGCTGCATTTCATAGTATGTGATCACAAACATCATTTTTTATTTTAATTTAAATTGCAAAATTAGTCTTACTTGATACTGCGCCATACTGTCATTGTAGTTAGCTTGGGGAGAGAACTGTATTTTCTGTTTACGTAGAGTGCTGCAATAGGGTGTGTTGCACAAGAGAATGCTGAATGGCCTGTATAGGGCAGCTGTAGAATTGCTAGAGTCTAATATACCTGCAATCTACAGAAATTAAATCCAGACTTGGGTAGTTAAAGATATGAGACAAATATTCTAGTTGCAGTTGGAGGTAGTATTGCTAGCAGGGCAGGAGCTAAAAACTAGCTCACTATACCATGGGAACAACAAAAAGTCATAGATAGGCTTCAATATTTCTGACTTATTTTCCTCATAGCAACCACTGGGCTTTTTTAGATGGTATTTTAATAACTAATACTCTCTTGAAACAAACAGATTATGACATAATACCTGTATATGCTTTTTCTGTCAGATTGCTATCTTGTGGGACAAAGCTCCTGCAACTCTGGACTTCACTGCATCCGAGTCATGCTTCGGGGACGGCCAGTAAGAAAGAAAATATGGGAAGAATAGTACTGCAGGTTATATATGCTTCTGATTTGTCCTGACTGCATTTTTGTGAATCCTGTGGCTAATTTTTACAGGAGTGGTCATAGATCTGTTGTTTTGGGGAAAGTGTCAATACTAAGTTATATTATTAGCCAGCATAGAATAGCATCTACTAAACTTTAAGGACAAAGAATGGAAAGCTGCTGTAAACATATGCATTTACAGTCACTCTGTTGAAGTTGAAAAAAATAGCAAATGCCTTGGTCTTAGATATCTGTTTATCAGCACTGGCAGAGAATACTTTTTGAAACACAATTCATAGAGATGCATGTGAAAGAGGAATTGTCGTGGCCCAAATGGTAACAATTCCAGTTTCCTCACAGTATGCAAGTGCCTCTCATCCTCAATTCAGTGTCCATATTTCCCTAAGAGAAGGTACCTTGTTAGGCATGACTTCGCAGTCCCAACATGTCATTAGAGGCGATGGTTAGATTGAAACCACTCGATGTGGTTTTTTTTAGCAGTTCTTGGATTAATCTCATCTCCAAGTATCCTCACTTCACTTCAGAAGAGAACTCCAAGTATTGGATTGTAAAACAGTGCAGTTGTCATACAGTTAAGGACAGTAGTTACGTGGAAGAGTTAAGATGGGGAAAAGAATTCAGGAACCATACCTGAAAACTATTACACATGCAGAACAAAGGAGCTGAGATTCCCAAAAACCTGATGCTGCTGGAAGGGGAGGCTCTCTGCACTTTTCTTAGGAGGTTGTTGTTTTTTTTAGGTTGATTTTCCATCCCATGCTTTTGATATTGAATATAAAATTCCTCAAGCTGCAAAGACTACTGTGCATCATTCCATAGAAGCATTAGAAAAACCACTGAGAGAACGTCTCCTGGCCATTCTCTCTAGGGATAACACTATTGGGTATGTTAATCTCTTTGTAGCTCTGGTCTGTTTGTATATGACACTGTGCAGCTAGAGCGTAGAATGCTCATTTTTTCTTGAGATTTTTTTATTATGCTTCTATTATATTTTTGAAGGTCTTTAGAGATTTAATCAAGAGATTGAACAAAACCTGTAAAATAATGCTGTTGACTTTAGAAATTCATCTGTATTTTCTGTGGCTAGTGCTGTAATATTCTCTGACTACTCTGACTGCCCGTTGCTTATGCCTGTTCCCACTTGGTATTTCTTCAGTTATAAGAAGCACTGGCCGTTTCAGTGGAGGCTGTTCGTACTCCATGAAAACATTTCTGACAAGTTTTCCTAGTCATCTGCCTAACCATCATCCAACCTCATGTTAACTGCCTTTTTTTTTCTGACTTCACTAAAATCTATTCATGTTTTATGCAAATTACAGCTTTGAACAACCGTTTCCATAATGTTTGAGTTTTGTTTTGGCTCTGCTTTAGACTTGCATGGAGGAAATAGCCATTTTACACGTCACGTAATTTATCGTGTAAAATTGTATACAGTGACCAGTGGCATTGGGGTTATGTGGGTGATGCTCTTTCACTTGCAGTACAAACTGAAATGTTTTTGTCTGCAGGCTATCAAAAGAAGATAAAGAATTTTTGTGGGAGAGGAGACATTATTGTCATGGTCATACTAACAGCTTACCAAAAATACTGGCTAGTGCCCCACACTGGGACTGGGCAAGTCTTCCAGAAATATATTCATTACTACAGCAGTGGCCTCCTTTATCACCCTTAGCTGCACTGGAACTACTTGATTCAAAGTAAGAAAACAAAATGAAGTTTTGTTTGTGTGTCACACAGACAGAATAAACTTAACGTGGCTTTGTGGTGACTTTCTAGGTTTGCTGATCAGGAGGTGCGAAATACAGCCGTGAACTGGATAGAAACGTTAAGTGATGATGAATTAACAGATTTCCTCCCTCAGTTTGTGCAGGTAAGATTTACTGTTGACACCATAGTTGTAATGTTTTGCTCTTGAAAATCCAAAGGAGTCCCTGGCTACTAGTCATGGAAGTGCAATTGCATAACTCTATACTTAAGAACCTTAACTAATACACTGGGTGAAAAGCAGCGTAAGTAGATGGTTGCTCTGTGACTGTCCCCTCAGTTGGTGATGGTTCTATTGGTGCGTTAGTCATAAAATCTGTTTTCATCTGGAATTAAGTTTGGACCCCATTTATTTCATTTTCTGTACATTTAGGCATTGAAGTACGAAACCTACCTGGACAGTGCTCTTGTCAAATTTCTTTTGGCCCGGGCATTGGGAAATATTCGAATAGCACACTACCTTTACTGGTAAGATGTTCTCTGTTCCATTGTTCGTGTAATGTTTGTTGTAAGAGTAGTATTTTCAGAAAAAATATTCTGTCTTAATATTAAGGTTCATAACAATGCATGTTACATTAAATGGAAAGTAGAAAAAATACAGATCCTGGTTTTTTTTGTAAAGAAACAGGTAGTGCCCCTACAAAGGACAAACTTCTTACCTTTTATATCACATATGTGTATGTATATAATACCTATTCATTAAAATAAATTACTGTTTTAGTACTGCATTGTTCACAGTGTCTTCCATGTGAAAATTTAATTCAAATCTTTTATTTCAGGCTTCTTAAGGATACATTATATGATCCTAAGTTTGGCGTAAGATATGAGCAAATTCTTGGAGCCTTTCTTTCAGTCTGTGGCAAAGGGCTAAGAGAAGAGTTGGAGAAGCAGACCAGACTGGTGCTGCTTTTTGGAATGGTAGCGGAAAAAGTAAAGCAAACAAATGTATCAGGTCGACAGGTATGTATATTAAATTTTAGTATTGTTAAAGAAGATAAAACTGGGTATGTGCTCAAAGCAAATTCTCTCAATTACCTTTTTAGTCTAAATTTCATAAAATTAT
>PPHD01013514.1:0-17274 GCA_002909625.1 Bambusicola thoracicus | reverse complement strand
TGTTACAGGGATAGGGACCAGAAAGCACCTTCCCAGTACAGCTTTTGCTTTTCTACTTTGATACCCACTTTTGTAGAAAAACAGTTTTTCAAAGTCACTAAGCAAAGTCCTACTTCTGCACAAACTCATCACTCCTCAGTGCTCTACTATGGGCAGTTCACTCTGGAACACGTGTTCCCTCGATGGGGAACGAGAACCCTTGATTCTTTGTGGCCTTGATTCTTAAAAAACTAGTATTTCACATGGGAGACAGTGCTCCCACATCTTTCTGTCCAGGAACAGATCTCAATACTTGGTGTGACAGTGCCACGTTGAAGTCTGTAGTAGGCTGGATGTGGGCAGATGTGAGCTGCGCCTTCTTGCCTTTTTCTGTTCTCACTATGGAACTAGAGAGACCTCCCAGATAAAGGCCATTCAGACCAGTTAAGAACTACATAGCTATCAAAGCATTTACCAACATCCCAAAACACCCCAGAAATCAGCACAGAGGATCCACCAACATACATTTTCACTTATTCCCACAGTAAGACAGTATCCCTAAAAATACTGCAAGTTGGTTCATGCCCTGCAGCTTGAAAACTTCATTTTCTTAGCTGTACGCCCTCTGTCTACCCTGAGTTCCCTAATTTTTTTCTAACAGAACAATACTTCTGATACCTTTAAGCTTCATTATTGGATTTTTTTTAACCTGTATCAGGAAAACTTATGACTGTCTGTTTCTCTCCAAAAAAACTGTGCTATACCTCACGCTCTGAGAATATCATCTTCTGTTGGCCTTCTTCCATGATTCTCCATTTGTTTCTCATGTTGCCATCCCAAAAGCTTTTCACAATCACAAAGACTCTTACATGCTGCTTACAAGATGTTTCTGGAAGAAGCACAGAGCCTATACAGCATTTCTTACCTGTAGGAGCATTTTGGTAGGAGGGGTTCAGACACTTCGTAATACTGAGAATGCATCTTCTTTGAACTATGTGCAATGAAACAGAAATCTTCCTTCTCGTTGAACACAGAACTAGATTTGTAACGTGGCAATTGAGAGAAGTCTGGCACACGGTGGTTTCAGTGGTTACTGTGAGTCTCACAGTAGTCTGCTTTCAGAACCTTGGAGAAGCCTTGGAGGAACAGTAAGTTCCAATAGATAAAAGAAAAATCTGAGACACTTTTCCTGACGCTGTGATAAGAACACAGTTGAGATCCACAAAGCTCAGTGAGCCGGAGAGTTGACAGGTTTGAACTGAAGATCTTCGAGCACACAGCTACAGAGTACTGCCCCCAGAGACCAAGGAAGCTGCAGCCCTGCATGGCACTCCACCAGAGAGGGTGAAAGGATCATGCAAAGAAAATGGACCAAACCACATGACCTCCAGGTACCAAGAGTGAAGCTCCATGTTCCCAACAGTTCCCAAAGTGAGCGCACGCAAAACTACAAGGAGGTCTAGAGCAGAATGAGCCCCCAAACCAATGAAACAAGTAAAAGGTAAGACATAAAACACAATAAAACTATACCTGTTGTTTGTATTCGTTAGTATCAGAGATGACCTCTACAAAAAATGAAAAAGAAATATATAGTTTGAGTTTTAAAAGCTATGTATAAAGAACAGACATACACATATGTATGTATAAGTTGTTCGCAAAATTTAACAACCTTGAAAACTGCTACAACCCACCTGACATTCAGGTAACCAACAGAGGACAGCTTACAGTACATCCTGCAAGGAAGAGCACCCCTCCTTGTGATGCTTCTATTCCAACTATCTGAGCGGAGGGCAGGAGCAGGAGTGGAAGAAGAAACAACAGAACAAAAATGGTTCAACTCAGCGAAGAAGCAAGATTTAAAATAAACTGACCCTGCTAAAACACAGCCCTCATATGACAGAGTATAACTCAGTAGGTTGGGAACACGACACAAAGCATGGCAAAGAAGGCAACGCACGTGCACAGATAAAAGTAGCTCACCAGCTATGAATATGTGATTGGCAACTGAGAATGAAAGACCAGCGCAGCAACATCCAATGAAGAGCACACCCAGGACAGGATACCTGGGCATGACTTGAAGGGAAATGGACACTTTAAGAGTTAAGGTTTACTTGAGCGTCTGCCCAGACACTCACAGGTAAACGTATATTAGCAAAGGGTGGTAACTTCTCTTGCAGAAAATCCATATGGTTCTCAGCTTTTTGCCTTTCTGACTTGCTAGCAGTTACCACAGTTATGGCACTTCCACTGGGTACATACTAAACACAGACACCTACCTTGCTAAAAGGCACTTCTATACGTATGTAATTTCCATGTGAATCCCAACATTTCATTTTAAATAGATTTGGGAAGAGATGCCTGAGCTCCCCTATTTCTGCAGAGAATGAGTCATGTCTGCAGAGAGCACAAAGGAGGACAAGATCACTGGCATGCAATGCTGGCCTCACCTAAGTTTTCAAGCTAGGCACACTGCAGAGAAAGACCTGCATTAGTGCACAAACCACTCTGCAAGCAGATGCAAGCTCCACCTGCCTGCATCCCAGCTGATGGCAAGCCATAAGCTTCACTAGTGATGCAGCTTTATGCCCAACGTGAACAAACCTAACCCTGCAGCCTAACCCTGCTGGTTAATCTGCTTATTGGGTCAGGTGTGCCACCACAAAGACAGGTAGGTACAAGGGATGCTTTATCAAATCCCTGGAGAAACAGATCAGGATAATGATAATTTCAAGGCTTATTCTTATTTTATGAGAAGTTACCACTAGATAAAACAAAACAAACAGGTGGCACCTACTCTTTGGTTTGGAGCTTTGCTCTTACACAAGACAGACAGGCTGATGGGGAGATTGGAAGCCATCCCATAAATCAGGCTGTGCTGTGCACATGAGCCTGTGCTCAGCAACCCTGGAGAGCTCGCTCAGCTTACCAGCAGGGTATTTCCAGGAGGTTTTGAAGGTTTTTTTGGAAGTTTTCCTGCTGAGCAAAGGAATTAGGCCAATGAAGAAAGGATCAGTAACAGCATGGCTTAATGTGGTTCTTGCCAATAATCTGAAAAGATGAGCCACTTGTCAGAAAGTATCCATGGAAAGGTCCATTTTGCTTCCTGAAGTCGTTCTGAATTAGCCACACGCTGGTGCAGCTGGTATGTCTGCAGAGAAGGAATATGACAAGATAATTTTTTCCTACTCTCTGTCTTAGAATTTATGTATGCCCAGATCCATATTTCAATCATCTTCCATTCACAAGACTAAAATACATCAAAGGGTGATTCTTGTACTCATCTTACTGACTAGCTCAAACTCTGAAGACAGACTATGAAAAGCTTACTATTTGCAGAAAATGTTAGCGAAGTAATGCAATACTCAAATTTAGCATAAAGACTCCTGGAGAAAAAGTGAACAGTGTCAGCAAATGTTTTAGGATACATACAGTGTGATTATGTGAGCAGTAAAAAACATTCTACTGTTAAAAATACGAAAGCACTTTACTGTATACTAAATATTGGAGGTAGTTCCTGTAGTTAATGGATCACTTTTATAGCTGTGCAAGAGCTTCAACTCTGTGAATGTGTGTTTATATTTACTCTACAATTATCAGCTCAGAGTTTGTTGTGTATGCATTTGGTAGCCTTCCGTATTTGAGACTAAAAATTACTCTCAAGACTTCTACTTCCTCTGGAGGAGTTTTTTCAGGAAGTTGCATGCCAGCTCCTCCTCCCCCTGACTCAGTTAATTCGAATCCACACAGAGAAAAATCTCCTTCAAAATGTTCTGTGAAAGCACCTCTGGAACAGTGCCACTAAAACAAATGACAACTATGTGCGAAGGTGAGAAAAAATCCTCATAATACAAAGTCAACTTTAAACTTAGAACTAAAAAGTGATCTTAGAGATTAGCAAAGAAGAAGTGAAAAGGGAAAGTTGTTTTTGCATTGCACCATGTGAAATTAAAGGTTTAAGAAATGCTTATAAATTAACTTTAGCTCTTAACAAGTATTTGCTAACTACAGAAAATCTCTAAAGACAGATTAACGGAAGCAAATGCCAACAAATGAACTCCTCCTCTAGAATCAAGTAACGAGCAGCTAACAGATCAGCGGCCAGACATGTGCCATCTGTGAGCTGTGCTAATTAGATTATTTCCAGGGAAGTAATAGCCTCTACACCTCAATCACTTGATCTTTCTAATTTCATCTAACTTTGAACAGTAGCTCAGTAGGTAGCAACTCAGTAACACATTGCAGTCACAAATCAGCATTAATGCCACCACTGGGAGCATCCCTGCTCACCACTTTAAGTTGTGTTGGATAACAAATTCCTGAGCTTGAAAGAAATTAACATTACAGAAATCTTACACTTTTTGTCATAATGTTAAATTGTGAGAGACATTTTGTTAATGTATACACTAATCTCAGTGGTCCAATATGTTTCAATGCAACACCCTTGAGACAACTGTGTAACATCATCTGACACCTCAGTGGAGGGAGATTAGGTTACCACAGGTGCCCTTACACAACAGGGAGGAGGCTTTGGAATTGGAAGAACATGATAAGGCAGATGACTACCTATCTATGCTAGAGCAGTCGGGTCAGACTTTACCCTGCATGATGATCACTTCCATAAAACAAAAATGGTGTGTTGCTTACAGTCAGAGGTGATTCCCTTCTGAGGGGAACAGAGGGCCAGACCTGATGACCAGGCCCACGAGGTTGGTGCATCCTTAAGGCTCGGATTGAAAATATTACCAGGAAATGTCCTAGGCTGGTACAGCCCTCAGGTTATTATTGGCTCTTGATTTTTTTCACATGGGTAGTGACAAAGCCCAGGAGTAACCAAGAGACTTCAGAGCCTTGGATAGATCGGTAAAGGGATATCTCTCCATTTGTAAGGAGTGACCCTGAAAGAAACAGATGGACCCAGCTGACTGATACCTGGCTCTGAGGCTGGTGGCACCAGCAGAATTTGGGATTTTTTTTGATCATGGGATTACCTGTGTGATGCCAGGCCCACATGGCCTGACTGGATTCACCCTTTTCAAAGGAGGAAAAGTGATTTCACTCGTGCATTAGTGGGGCTGTCTGCAAGAGCTTAAAGTTAGGTTTGAAAGGGAAAAGGGATAAGATCAGGCTTAACGATCAGGTTTATTAATGATAAGCTACAGGATGGCATAGCAATGTCTGAGAGACAGAGTGTTTGTTTGTGAGGGCTTTCTATTTGCTCCACCACAGTGTGAGTACAATGAAATGCTCCCTTCTGTCTCAGGCTATTCTACTCCTATGATTCTATTCTGTGATCCTATGAGATAGCCTGTTGGCTGTCCTCCACTGAAAAGTTTGGTACAAGCATACTGAAATACTGTGTGGCTTTTTGTGTGACACTACAGCCTCACTACTAGCAGATTAGGGAAAGATTAAGGTTTAAATGGCAGATCCAAGTGACAGATACAAAAGATAGAAGATTCTAATTGTCACCAGCTAAGGATTTCAACTGCTAAGAGAATTAAATTAGACCTAATGAAGTTAAATATAAATAGTAAATAAAAAAGTTGGATAATTCTACATCCTACCCCTCTATATACACACTGTCATTACAACAGCAAACCACAACATACTTGAGAAATCCTCTTTAAGCAATAGCTTCTCCTACTGTTTGCTTACTATCTTAGAGCCAAATTATTAAGCATCACAAACATAATCTGAAAATAATGTTGCATTAGATACTTGAATAAGAAACTGTTCGATCACCCAAGTACCAAATGCCGAAGTTCAGGGAAGTGACAGTACTGAATTGGTGACAAGGCCAAGGACTTTCTTGTAGCACAGCTTCCACCGACGTGTCAGTTTCCCATTGCTGACAGCAGTGGACTTTCCTCTTCTCAATGCCACCAGCCAATCTCATTTCCCTCTCTTGAAAAACAGTGATGGTGTCTACACACCTCCTCCACTTTCAACCCCTGCATTTTGTCTCCAACTTCTTTCAATGATCATTAGAGGCTTACGGTCTTGTTAGTTCTTAGATTTTACTATTAGAAGGGGAATTTGTTGCCACTTGAATGAATTATCCTCCTTCAAAGCAGAAGGAAACAGAAATTATGGGTGAAGACGTGGCTGGACAAATTAACAACTACAAAGTAGGCACTATGAAAGTATAAAGAAAGTACAACAGTCTTTACTTTGGCTTTCTTCAGCTTCTGGACCTCTGGCTGAATGTCTTCTCCAAGACATTAAACTGCACTTAACTTGGATAACAACTTCAAATGCAAACAGCTTCTCCAGTGTTTCTGTATTAATTCAATGAAGTTTATGTTGTCCTGCCCATTAATATTCTGGATATTTTCTATTTTTTGTCCCCTTATTAAAGACTACTTTCAGAATCTTTTACATCCAAAAAGTAAAAAACAAACAAACAAAAAAATAAAAAGAAATGTGTGTAACAGCCTTTGCTTTGCTTAGCCAACAACATTTCTATAAATACCACTCTTCATCTTTGGAATAAATCTATGTCAGAACAAAGAGAAAACACAGCCCTGCTCCAAAGAGTACTTGACAAAAATGTTCCTGGAGTTCTAAACATTATTATTTCAAAACAGCAATACATAACTCTCATTTTGTTCTTTTTCACGTACAAGGCTATTTTAATACTTTCTAGCTTAGTATAGCAACGCACTGAAGTTCTAGATGTGAAAGCAAAATCATGAAACCACTTTGCTGTCCAGTAGCCATTAGGTGAGCAAGCTGTACCTCACAATCACATGAAGGGATGTGAGATTTCAGAAACTAAAAACATGTGGCAACTTACAACAAAACCTGAATATTAATAGTGTTAAACAATGTGAAGTATGCAACGAAAAGTGTCATATCTGGAAACACTCCATTTTAATACTGATACTGTACTACATTCCAAAGTTTCCATGGCTTGATGTAACTGCTAATTATGGAGATGAAAATCAGAAAATCATGTGTGTGAACAGAAAGTTAAAGTAGGCCTCAGGTTTTGCTTTTAAATAAAAAAAAAAGACTTAAAATCATTTTTCTTGAGGTCAGTGCACCATTTGTTTGCTTTAATTAAGATCTTTCTAGATGTTGATTTTCTGAGGTTTCCTGCAGAACAGATTAGACTGGAATTTTCAGTGAAAGAAAACTGTTGCTAAGAGTTCAGAATTTCCTGGGTGTGTGGGATGGAAACAACCACAAGGAGCAAAAATCACGTTTTTATTTTGGACCGGTAGCATCTTTAATTCTGCTAACAGTATCTAAGAAAATATAGTAATGAACTTGAATTGATAGTATTGCCATCTGCATCATCCCCGGAAAAGTTTTAGGATCTACGAAAAGAACAATGAAAGCCACAGGTAGCTGCATGCTGAATGGCATAGGGAATACTAACATTCTGACTGAAACACGGTTGTACAACGTAATACCAAAAGCACTGAGACTTGTGGAAGAGAGAAGAGTGGACTCAGCAAATGAAGACAACTTAGCATAGATTGTATACAGAAACATAGTTGGAAGTTATACAAAGATGACTGCACAAGTGGGTTAGCCAATGAGAAAATCACAGCTGCTTCTGCAGCGCCAGCTGGAGTCCCCAATGGGCATCACTACAGAGGTTTTCCTTCCACGACCACCTGCCCATAATGCACAACCCCAGTCTCACACAGAGCACAGGCTGGGCCGTGCTCTCATTAGGCAGTTGGTCACTTTTCATTTTCACAGGTATCCCTGAGGGATCAGTCACCCACTTCAGCTACTACAGGACCTCCTGTATTCCTTCTTTGCATCCATGCACTCACACAATATTCCTCACAACATCTCCCTGGCAGCAGGAGGAACTAGCTCCATATTTCAGAGAAATTAAGACTAAATTTAATAAACAAACCAAACCAAGAGCTCACTAACTGAGAAGTTACATTTGAAGTGCTTAGGTCAAAGTTTTTAAAACTATCTGTCATTCTGACAGCCATGTAAATGTTTGGAATTTCAATAGAGGACAGTTACTTCTCTGAACAGTGCTCCTACTCAGTGACCTACAGCTACATGGCCAGAGACACCCCTGTCTGCTGACCACCGAATGGGGAACAGATGTGATGGAAAGTACACAGCTGTAATTAAAGACCACCACAACCACCACCGTCCCAAGTACGGAGAGGCCACACTTCATGTTTTATGCGTGCTCTTCTCCTTCAGCTGTGACCACATGGGTTCACTGGATCTCATCTGCCCTGAGAAATGAGTGGAGTAACGCGGCTCTCCTTTCCTCTCAACACTGCTGGTAGTGTTAGCAATCTTATTTTGGCTCTCAACCATTTCCAGTCAGACACCTCAAATAATTTTGTGCTGACGTTTTCAAAAGACACTACTAACTATAAACTTCAAGAGACATGTGAACAAAGACAAAGCTTTACCTGCACTGGATTTTCTGGCACCTCAGAAACACTTTACCAACACTTATGCTCTTCCTGCCCACCCCAGGTGGGACAGCAGCAGCATCCCACTCCTTGACTGCTCGTTTAGAGCCTGCGCTTTGCCAGCCATTGGTCTGCAGGTTTCCCCTTCACAACTGCTTTTCAGTTAAACCATGGAATTCACACAAGTTAGTGTAATAGCAACATTACAGAAGTAACATGAGTGGCATACAGAATGTAGTATTACAGAATACTTTGCAAAGCCTTTTCTCAAGTACATGCTAAGGAAATCAAGTCCAGCAGAACCACACCCATCCCTAAGGGTCATCAGCAAGACCTTGAGTGGACTGTTTTGTCAGCTGTTGATGGGACTTAAGACATACGAAGGCCACCTGAACAGGATCTTTTTAGGGGAACTTGTAACTATGAGAACTACTCTGAACAGTAGCAAAAATTTCTATCATTTAACTATTTAATGTGAACCATACTGCAGATAACAGCCTTCTGATGGTAACTGAACCTTAACAGTATGCATATTTAAATTGCAGTTGAGAACACTGAGTTTCAAAGACCAGTGCATCAAGGGTACATTTTCCCAGCCATATTAGTACCATCCTTCCTGATCTTGAATCTGCCCCCTTTTAAGAACGTATTTACATCTTTTTTTAGTTAAAAGCAAATGAATATCCTTAATCAAATGGCACAGAACATTGTGTTCGCAGCTTAAGGAAAAAGATTTGCTCAAATTTCACTTCAACGAACTCTGCAAAGTTGTTCTGCAGGAAGGAGGAACTTTTAATACCGAGACATTCACACCGGGGTGGAAATGTGGTACAAACCCCAGTCAGAATAGTGAACTTCTTGCAAAAAAGTAATAAGCAACCAAAAAAGAAAGAAATATATATCTTGCTTCCACAAGGTGAAGTGTTACCCAGGTGTTGCATCTATTTAACACGTATTTTAAACTATTAGCCAGGTGTTGGCTCTAGGGTTAGAGTGCGGCTCAGAATGTGGCAGCCTGAACCATGCTGTTAGGAAGAAAAGCCAGTAAAGCAGACGTTTAAGAATTGAAAGGAAAGAACAGATGAGGGCAGTATAGATTTTTGTCAATTAATGCATGAGAAGATAAGGAAACATTTACAGCTATTTTTAGCTGCTGCTTCCTGCTGTTTTCCAGACTTACAGTGTTTAAATCCAAGTGCCACTTGCAGGGTGACGCTGCAGATATGACAACTTTCCCAAGCTGAAGTTTTTCCAAGAAAAAGAAACACAAACAAACCCAAACCAAATCACTCGGATAGGATCCTTCTGGCTCCTTTTGCCTAAGTGATCTATGTCATGTCAGCTTATGTTAGTCAGGAAGGATCTCAAGGGGTCATTAAAGGGTCATGGGTGCTGTGTCATAAAACCAAAAACAGGGGAAGGGAGTATCACTTTGTGCAGATAAATGAGGAGCAGTCAAAAAGGAATAAATAAGCAGAGTTAAGAAAAATATAACTTGACAAAATTTCCACGTAGAGCAGACGAAGCTGACTAGTCATCAGCTAGAAGTGCGCTGAAGTGCAGGTGTACAGGTGTAGTTAATTTAAAGCAGCATGAAACTAATAAATAGGCAAATTCAAACAGTCAATTTCATCAAGACTGTTTGTTACACCGATTGTCGTTTCCAATTACAGCTGGTGTGTCATGTTAGGAAATCCTAAATTACTACCATCAAGGCAAATCCAATTGTTCTCCAGACTTGCTGAAATCATAGAGCTAACAGTTACGTTTTTCATCATAGAGTTCTAAGAAGGAGGCAGAGAAATCCAGAGAACAAACTATTTTTATGTACCGAAGGCGGAGGATACAAAGTCTTCCTATTTTCTAGGTTATGGTATGATTTATCTCTCTGCCACAAGGTAATTGTTCTACTAGTTGAAATTAAGTATTTAAAGGGCCATAATGACAAAATATATGTATACACACAAATGCAAACATACATGCATTTGTGCATCTCAGAGGATAAAATTAAAACTCAGCGGACTGAAATGCTAAATTAGTTTTACACATAGTGAAACTGGGGTAAAAGCAGCTGCAATTCCAGTAAAGGCACATCATAGAAACAACCACATCAAATGCCTTTTCAGTATTGATTTGCTCTGTTGGTAAAAAGCAAAACTGTGTTAACCAAGTTTCTAAAACAAAAGGTTAGACGTGGAAATCGACTTTCATACACTCACATTAATTCAGAGAACGAAAATCTTTCCAAGCATCCACACATTCAATGCTCTGAGATTTTTTTAAGTTGATTTCATAATAGCTGTTACACGTTACAGGGCTGTAAGTGAAAACAGATGGGAAAATCACTGCTTATTTTTACACACTAAAAACAATTTGTTTTGTGTGTGACAGTTCAGGTAGAAATAACTGTTGGTATCCATTAAAAACAAAGTAAGTGGCATTTCAGTTAATTTACTACTATACAAAATAGCTGTTATTACTGTCGTTTTGCCACTACAAAGTCTCTCTCTACAAGCAAAACCCCAACCCTTTGGAAAAAGCAGAGTAAAATGTAGAGAGAAAATCAGAACACCAAAATAAAAAGCCAATAATTTCATACAGGGACGGTGAGAAAGCTTGGTGCAGTGACACAGCACAGCGTGCTAGATCACACAGAAGGCATTTCATGGAGCAGACATATATAAATCTTTCTGTTCTGACTTGTAATGAACATAGACATTTTAACTCAGGAAGTTAGTGGAGCCACACAGCTGAATTTGGTCACTTTGCTGTTTTCCTTTTAAATGCTGTTCCCTTAGCATTTGTACTAGTATCAAGCTTTCACGTTCTTCTCTAACAGAGGGGCATTAGTCCAACCCTAGCAAAATCCAACAGCCCAAATAACGCAGAGGAACAGTGACTGAAACAGTCAACAAGGGTCTGCATGCTGGAAGATGAACTGGAAAGAAATTGGATGGAGACATCAGCAGAGCAGCCCTGAGAATACCCACTGGTCCTTAAAGATGTCCAGGGCAATGGTGGATGATGCCCAGTGGCGACCTGCCCAGAAATGTGACAGAATGGCAAGAGGCCCAAACGTTGCCAAGATTCCCGTGTAAGGCTGCTTCTCCCAGAGGAAACGAGTGACTGGCTTAGCCAGGGCCAGGAGGAGACCTTGTGAGCTTAAGAGACTTAAGGTGGAAAGAATATAAACAACAAGCTAAGTGCAAAAGTGCAGTTATAAGCTTAGTGAGAGACAACAGAAGACAAACCACCACCTGATGCATGTGAAATACGCACATGCCTTTGGGTTTTCTCACCAGAAAGGGAACATGAGTCAGAGGACCCTAAGAGGTACACTGTGAGCACACTTTTATCCACTTGGCCTCAGAAACCATCTTGGAGAGCTTTCAGGTTCTGACTAGGTTTTGGTACAAGGCTGTCAGCTTAGAATGCTGTGGAAAAGAACTTTTGATACAATCATATCTGGAGCTGTTGGTCACACTGAAGTCCCCAGAGATGACAGCCTAAAGTCGATGGTAGAATACTCCAGCAGGAAAGCACGTGCCATACAGGAATCCCTGGTGAGCCTGGAAGTAGAAGGAAAACGCGGGTGCAAATGCAGGTACAGACCAGGCCCTGTTCCCACTTTCAGGAATAGGCTCTAAAATCATGCAAAGAACCAATGCAGGTTCCCATTAGACCCTCACTCTGACTCAATACAGCCCTGACGAGAAGATTTGATGATTAAGTTGAATAAAAAGAGAGAATAACTTTGATGAATAATTTTAATCTAATTTTTATCTACGGAGATACTAAAAATCTGAGTTCCAGAGCAGACTGCTCTTTTAGCTCAGGTTGAACTGCATTCTCACCACTGAGAGCGCAAGAACAAAGGGACAGCTGAGGTCAAGAGGCAGAAGAGAGGATTCAATTATCCTGTCACCATAGTTGAAGAATATCTCCCTCTTCTAACTGATCAGTGTGGAACCAAGGCATTTGTTGACATTCCAAAAGAACTGTTTATAATTATGCAAGATAGAATGAAATTTAAGGATTGCCCAATACTCAGGTTGCTACTGAAATACTGTATTTTCAGTTGCTTATGACAGTAACATCAGTTAACTCTGTTTTGGTACGTAACCTGAGGCAAGTGCTCAACAAGGAGGTTATCCATCGTAAAAGGGCTCCAACCAGTTCAAGAATGTAGATGAAAAAAATTAAAATCTAAGCAGAACATATGCATAAACAGCCCTCATCCAAGGGCTGCTCTGAAAGTAACACTTCCTATTTGCTTATGTTGGCACATGACATCATAAGTAGACACTGGCGGTAAGGCAGCGGAGGCTGAAACTTTCCAGCCACATTCCACCTTGTTGCTGTGTGACAGATGGCAGGAGAGGGGCAGTAGGACAAAATGGCGTCTGACAGAGAAGCATGTATGAAGCAAAGGTGTGTCACTGAATTCCTCCATGAGGAAAAAATGGCACCCACTGACATTCACTAACACTTGCTGAACGCTGATAGAGATCAACCAGTAGATGTGGGCACAGTGAGGCAGTAGGTGGTGCATTTCATCAGTGGTGACAGTGGGTCACCACTACTGGTGCAAATTTTGACAAGCACAGTGTGCAGGCTCTTGTTTATTGCTGGTGAAAATGCAGAGCTAATGGCGGTAACTACGTTGAAAAATAACATTTTGTAGCTGAGAATTTGCTCTATCGAGCAGAGTTACTGTGCTCAGTACATCTCCTGTAGTTTCCAAGGAAATAAATAGGAGGCGTTACTTTCAGAGCAATCTGTATTTGAGTATGGCGGCACTTCCACTTTCAGAGGGAACCCGATATGTTTAACAGCGTGCAAGTTATATGGTCAGAATTTGCCTTCACTTCCTTTGCCCCTCACAATTGACCTAAAATACATCTTCAGGGGAACGTGGGATTACAATATCCCACAACAAGGCTCAGTGTTTTTCAGACCGAACAGCTAAGATTTCCAAAAACTGCAGATAGCCCCCACTAATGTTAGGGATTGTTATGCTCCATTTTCTTCCCAGAGTAGAAGTTTGTGAAGTTACAGCACCCAAATGGTTTCAGTATAGCGTACAGGCACTGTCCCAGCTAATGAGTACCTTTTGTGCACTGGCATTATCTGGAAGAGTACTGTCATCGTGGCACTACAGAAAGATTTAAACTTCACTTGGAACAAGTTCTACAATCCTATGTTTAATAAGGTTACTTCTAAGGGTAAAGTTGGCCCTTTGAAAAAATGAATTTCCCTCATGGTTTTAGCCTGCTGGTGAGGTAAGCACTGAAAATACAATCCAGAGGCCGGAAAGTTTCTTTTAAGCTTTCAACTATTCTGTGCTGACACCTAGGCAACATAGAAAGGAAAATGTGACTGGAATGTAAAGGGCATAACTGAAACAAGGAAAACGAAAAAAAGTAGATTGTGTCAGATCTAGCGAGTGGGAAGCTACAGGAAGTTGGCAAGGGAGGAATTTGAGCCTACTTGGCAAGCAGAGTGGGAACTGGAGGGAAGGTCAGTGGAAAGCCACATTATTTGGGCAAAGAAGACGGAAGACAGAAGAGGCGAATGACTAAAAGTCAGCAAGAAAAGCAGCAGATAAAAGACCAGGAAACAGTCGGATGGAGAGTGAGAATGGGCACAGAGAAGGTGGGAAACTAGGGGCAGAAGGAAAGGCACAAAAAGGAACTACCGCCAGAGATGGGACACTTTGAGAACATAAGGAAGGAACAAGGAGGTTGTACCACTGGTGCTGGAAGACAGACTAACACAGCTCTTTTCCAGGAGCAACAATCTGCGTGTCACACCAGAATCCCAGCATCTTTGGCTTGTCTGCTGCAAAAGTTGGAAGGTGAAACTGCGAATGACACAGTGCTGAAAGTCTCTCAGCTAATATAACTGTATGGCACAGAGTCCGATAATGCTGAGCTGGCTGTTCAGACTGTGATTCTTGAGCCATATTGTTCACCCCTTTCCCATTTTTTAGATACCCATCCTTATTTACTTATTTATTTTAGAGTTTCTAAAGCAAACAGTGGCCGTCAGTGGGGGGTCAGTGCTGGCATTACATACTATTTCTGTGCTTAAGTCACAAGTTAAGCATCTAGAAATGTTAAAAGTCACCCAAAATTGATAGAAAAACTTCCTTTTAAAATCCCATCTCAAAGAAACACTGAGATAAGAGACAAGAATTTTGCCGTCCTATGAAAAACTACTTCAAAACAATTTTTATTTTGGAATAGCATTGAGCTATCTTATACTTTATGCATTATACTTGAAAACACAAGGCAACCCACTGAACAATGCTATGGAAAACAGTTATGACAAGCTTCCTATTAAATATATCACACATCTTGCATTGAGGCTGGAGCCCCATGGAAGAAGTGAACGCAATCAGAAAATTAATCAGAATTATACATAGGCATTTACAGAATGATATGAGCATCTGTGCACGGAGGAGGAAGAAGAGAGGATAAAAGTGGTGAGATGCAACTGAAACACGTAGCCTGCTGCTCTGGACTTCTGAATGCTCTCTCCATATCACACAGAAAGCACACGCAAAGGACAGGAGTTTAGAGAGGGCTTGTTTAAAGTGTTCTTTTCTTTTTTTAATAGAGTATGCCTTTTAAGCCTTCGAATACAATCTCCAGGTATTCCATTTGCTGCAGTGTTTCTTTCAAAGGAAATTACATCTGACAAGATTTGGATATCAACAATTAATTAAATCAGAAGTGGCAAATTATGTTCACAGCCCACTTAAAACATTAAAAGCTTCTTTTACTGCTAAAGTTGAATAAGTAGAATTAACAGGAAAATGCCACCGATTTTGAAAGCAATCCTTTTCTCAGGTGCGAGCTGCCATTCTTTGGTTAGGAAGTTACATAGATCTGCCAAAGACTGAGAACTAACGCTATGCAGGGAACAGGTCATCTGCTCTACCTCTCTGCTGTGAATAAATAACGGGTGGTAGTGACTCGCTTTATATGCATATTGAAGGCATGACCAAGGTTGCATCTCCCTGTAAAATACAGCAATCCTTTGTCCAAAATAAACTTCAATACCTGTCAATCACTCCTGGAGAATAAATCCAAATTAAGAGAATTGTTGACAAGTTCATGCATCCTTTTGAACGGTACTGGCAAACCTGGTCTTAAAGGTTTGAAGCAGCATAAAAAAGAAATCCAAAGACAGACTGGAATCCAACAGCGTGCAGTTTCAGTGGATGTGCTTCACTTAAAACAAGAATTTCCTTTCCCATTTGAAGGCCAAACAGAGAATATATTTAATAATAGTCATCTCATATAAAGTCATCAGAGAAGTGAACACTGAGGAAAAGTATGCCTCTTAACAGACTAGAAGAAAATAGACTTTATGGGAACTAGATGGACTCCCTGGAGTCTGCAGTACTCTGGTTCATATGAAGAGTTGCTACAAACCCACTGTTCCCATTTCAGATGGTATGTGTAGTCTCAAGAGGAAAATTTGATTTGACAGTGAATTAATCTGTTCTTTTGGCTCCTCTTATAAGAGAAGTAACTCTGTGAAGCAGCAACTGTGTGAAGCACCTATACCCCAGGCTTGTTTTTTCTTCTTAAATGGTCATTTTTTCCTTTTATTGCTCCTTCTCATTCTGCTTTTTTTCTTTTTAATATCACATTTTTTTTCTAATATCATGCTCCTCTAAAAGTAGATTATAAAGCTGAATACCAACTTAACAAAAAGTCGTTGGTATTTCCCCTTTATGTGACTTGGAAAATAATGATCATTCAATACATCAGGAAGTACAAAAACCTTCTCCGGATGCCCTTACTGCAAGTTTGGTTTACTCACACAACGCATTACTGTATCCATGTCGCGGAGATGAAGACTAATCACAATCATTTGCCTAAATATATGCTTAAAACATAAATTGAGACTCTATAGGAAGCCAGAAGTTTTCCGAATAGAATTTCTACCACGTTTCACGCCAGGTCCCTTTTCTCGGCAGTTCTCACTTTCTGCACTTATGGAATGTTTCTTACTGCTGGCAGCAGTCACACAGTTCACATCAGCCAATTCCATACTCCAGAAAAATGCATTTTACATACCTGATCTCACATTCAACTGGTAGAAAGCACTTATATCTGGTTTCAAAAATTAAAGCAAGAAGAAAATTGCCGAGAGCGCAATTTCCCTTGGGTTTAACTGCCCCTGCTCTTCATTCTGCCTTTCTGTAGCTCTATTTGGCATTTTGACTTTTCAGATTCACGCTCCACCTTTTTTAAACCACAGTTCTGCTTTTCCTGCACATCTTGCTTAAAACAGTACCAAACTTGTAAGAAGATAAAACCAGTTTTATCAGAACTACTACATTTATTTTCGTGATGTAGCTGGTAGAGCACTTGCTTCTCTGTTCCTTCATTTCTTAGCAGGGCCATGGAGAACTGGGTTTTCTTCTTGCTGGATTTTAGTACCTGAAAGATGAGACAGGTATCTGTTCTTTTGATCCACGTATTAGGAGCCATTGTACTGTTTGTTTCCATTTTTTACTTAATTTTCACATACCTTGCAAATCGTTCCCCAGTTTTATATGTTTATTTATTTTTGGCTTCAACTCCTGAGCTTTTAAAGCATGCGTGCCAGAACCTAAGATACTTTCTACTTCCCACCCTGGGCACCATTTCAACTTTATCAAAGAAGGGGATGTTCCTGTTCCTGTACTTCCATTTATTGCACCATCTAATCACGTACACTTGTGTTTTAGTCTTTCACAGAAGTCAACCACTTGCAGGTCACATGAAGATTTTGAGGCTCAGAAAATGCACCCCACTTACGGCTCCTTTAATTCTGTACGGTACTTAAGGAACATCGTTACGGATTTCTCATATGGGGAAGACTTTAACAC
>PPHD01013512.1:0-17276 GCA_002909625.1 Bambusicola thoracicus | reverse complement strand
CCTCAGTTTGCATGGGCGAAAGATGCACCAACATTGCCTCAACTGGAAGCAAAACAGCCTCCCCGTGATAACTTGCAGTTGGGTTTGCTACCTCCGTTTCTGCCCACGACAAAAAGGAAAGCAGCAGGCAGAATTTGCTGCTTGTATTTAATTAACCTATTTTAACTCCTGCAGAATCACTGCAGATAAAGCAGCTGTGGGTTTGGGGTTTTTTCCCCCCCCTACTACTTCCTTTCCTTTCACATATCTTAATATTCCACTGAGAATGATCCAAAACCTACAGCAACAGATGGGGACGGAATAGGAAATTCTCACAAAGGAACTCAGACATCAGAGGGAAGAAAAACTAAAATAGATTTCAGATGAAGTTTTGGAGAACCATTCCAAGCTTTAAATTTCATAGGCAGCTCCGTGTGATGCAGTTGGCTCTCTTCAATTTCATTGCCTAGAATTTACCTCACCAAAAAAAAAAAAGCAACACAAAAAAAACACCACTGCAAAACTATAAGAGCACCACATCTAAACATGAAGGCCACATTCCACCAATCCTGGCAGCTAAAAGCCACTGGGAAGTAAACAATCCTGTGAGGATGACTGTCAAAAAAGCCTCAAATAATCTGCTTCTCTGACTGTGCTTTGTCATAGAGGAAAAGGGGAGGATTCATTCCCAAGCATCTGATTTGGGGCCAAAATCCCTCGGCCTTCTAACATGGAACGAAGGCCACTGAAGTGATTGCAGCAGAGTTGATGAAAACACCCACAGCTGCTGCAGGCAACGGGATTTAAAGCCATGCATCTCACAGAGCATCTCCTTCTGAAGGTATCTGGAAAGCAGCTAGGTTTCTTTTCTAGCAATGACATTTACCACACACTTGAAGCACCAACAAAAATAAAATGGCTTGCATTCATCAAAACCCCATTTCTTCTTGTATTTGTTTTCTTTTCTCCTTCTTGTCTTTGAGGTACATATAACAGAGCTGAAATCTGGAGAGCCTTGGGGATCCATCTCACAGAGCTCCAAACATCACCTCCCTGCCACCAGACACAACGTAGGGAAGAAATACCTAAGAATCAAATTGCAGTTTGATTTTCATTGCTTATCGGCCACTGCTGGCAAATCCAGCTGGGGAACGGGCTCTAGTGGTGATTTATAAAGCAAAGTAATTTAGGAACTATCATGAGGGCTGAGTTATTTGCATGATCCAGGCTACTAAACAGCTATCATAAACTAACAGCTCAGTACCTACATGCAGCAGGAGGGTCACTGGAACTGACGACCCGGGTAGTTGCCTGCAAATTATGAGAGTCTGCAGATCTAGAAGCTCCCTAAGAAGCAATGACAGCACCTGTGCTGTTAGTAGACTTGCATTACATTTCTCACAATCAGAAATGATGAAAAAATATCAATGATTCAGAATTCCAGCCCTCATCTATCGTACTCCTCAAGGCATCCCATCCTTCCACAGCATTTGCAATAATTGCATGCTATTTCACAGAAGTACCACACAAAGGCAATTTTTCCATCGTTGCTATGAGCCCATCGTATGGCACTGAAGACAGATATTCCATTCCTTTAGATAATCTTAACGTGAAATGCATGAAATAAGCCACTTCCACACATTCTGCATGCTATTAACATGGGCTTTTTACATACATCTTACCTGGACTCTCTTGGGTTGATGGCAAGATAGATTTCCCATGAACTCTCTTCAGGAATTGCTCCATGTGGCACCAACAGACTGACTCCTACAACAGAGGAAAGGCAGAAGTTACCTGGATGTAAAGCTGAGTTTAAAGGAAACCCTGAATAAAGATCACGAGAGCTCAAAAGATGACCTGTTAGCCAGAAATGGGGCCATCCAGCCATTACAGAGAGGAAACTACTCAGCACTATATGAACATGATGGTGTAGTGCAAACACACTGCACGAGCATGATCTCAACATCCTTTATTTGATGTTAGATGTTCTCAGCTAATTTAATGCATGCAAAGTCTTGAATTCTGTCTCACAGAACTCTGTAGTCACAAAACAAATTCTACTTCTTAAACAATGCAAACTGAGCATTCCTGCTGCAGTGCTTCAGTGCATGGCCCAGCCTTGAAGTGCTCTACTATGGAAATCTGTCAAACTGCTCATCTCAAAGAAAGAGAAAAGCAGAAAGCCAGGAGCACAGTAATGAAAGCCATGCTAGAGTTCTCCAATTTCTCCTGAGACACCTTAATTGTTACGTGCTGCAGACTTTAATAACACAATGAAGTCTGACAGTGTTAATGCAGTCAGGTGCTGATGTGTGTAGACTCTGCCTTGAATTTGACCCCATTATCTGAGATCCTGATCCAAAAGCAATTTCCTTTCTGTGGAGTGCCTCATTTGGATCAGGATCCAAGTAAGCTACAGCTTTGATTAATATAACTTTTATGCTAAAGGCATCAAGAGAGGAGGTAATTTGCAGCAGTTCAAATAGGCATAATACCTCTTTACTACTAATCCTAAGCGTTGTTTTGATCATAGTCACCTCCTGCGTGGGCAAGATACACTACTTCCCAGAATCTGCATTACAGAAGCTCCTACTTTTTATGTATTTAATTCATAGAACGAATGGATAAAACACTGCATCCAACCAAATGAATTTCATATGAAATTATGTGTCACTAATAAAAAAGGATCTACTCACCTGTATTTGGAACCACTAAGCGACCACCCAGGTGCCCAAAGATGGCAGTTGTCTTCAGCTCATTTCTTGTTGAAATAGAAGACAGGTTCTGAATGTACGCAGCCTTGTTTCTAGCCTGTATTGTTCCAAAACCTCTAGCATTCCCATGAGGAAAAGTTCCAGAATGTGCCTTTCCGTGATATTCAGCCCTCTCTGTCACCCCTAAGGAAACCATGAACGAACTCTGAACTTTGACTTTGATGTCTGACAGCGGGTTGAACAGCGAAGACTCTGTCATTAGCTCCTTGTCCATTGGATCCTGCAGGCAGATTGGTCCACTGTACGTTCTGCTCACTGTCAAGTCAGGCTGCATGGATGAATTCAAAAGCAGGGAGTTACCTGGTGAAATGAAGTGGATCAGGCAGTTAGTTACTGTATTGTAGAGTGTGCAGTGAAGCTGAATAATGCACCTAGATAACACATCGCTGAAGAAATGATAGTGTGGATGGGGAGCGTTCCATCTGTTGTATGTGGATCTTCATAAGGCACAGAGAAGTGCTTTATGAATTTGGAATCCTGGACTGCATTCCTAATCATGCACTAATTCAAGTTACAATCCTGAAATGAATAAATCTCTTTGATTTTAACTGTGTCCTTAGGTTACAAGAGCTGCATTTACATTGAGAAGTGAAAAATAATAGATGTATGGGTTTAAGTAGCCTAAAAGCCATGACTCGTATCTGATTCATGTACCGCGACTGGCGGTGCTGTGTTTTGTTCATTAAAAAGCACTGGAGCTGTTTATATACTGTATGATATTCCATGCACACCTGCCTCAGTGCCCATTAGCCCAGACCAAGTTCCAGCCTGCACTGTGCTGCTAGGCATGCTGCAGCTAATTCCTCTCTCCTTAGCAATGTCTGGAGCTTAAATCACTCTGCGCTCGAGAGCTGCCTGCAAATAAAAAGTCAGGCTTGTATTTCACTGTCACTTTCAGTCAACCATTAGATGCATTTGTAAATCCTAAGCAGTACTCAGCTGCACTTTGATTTCCCCATCTATAAATTGGAGCTAGACAGGTAAGACTTAAGAGATGTAGCTGAATGTGCATCTAATGCTAACTTGTTTGATGCACTCAGCACATACTGCAGCCCTGGGAAAAATAATTGTATTTGGAGAGTAAAAGCTCTCCTTGCTCTGTTCTACGCAATATAAAAGAAAAGTACCAAAGTAAGCACTGGAAATTTACATAACTGAGCTTTAATTCCTCGCCTCAGACAGCTCTTCCTGACCTCACCATCATTTCCTTTTTGATTTGCTCTTCTTCCCTGGCAGCCTCACACCTTAAAGTCAAAGAAGGTGATGTTGAGACCCAGATGAAACCATGCAGAAGATCCATCAGGTACTCAATCACTGTATCTTGCACTTCAGGCAATTCCAACGTGCATAAATCCGTGAAGGAACTTCTGCTTTGTTTTGGATTTGGTTCTGTGTGTATGCATTTGTTTTTAATTACAACCCATTGGGCAGAACTTTTTGGTGAGCTTGCACAAAAGGACAGCCTCATGCCTGAGGGAAAGCGGGTTGAAAGTGAGACAAGACTAATACAGGGAGAAATCTCACAGCTGTCCACCCAGGAGCATTCTAGCTCAGAAAACTTCCTATGAGAGTCACAAACATCAGCATAGAATCTAATGACAGTATTTCTGAAGCGCTTAGAGCGTGGTCAAGAAAGACTGTATGTCCAAGTTGCTGTGACAAATCAGTAGCAGAGCCTACATCATGGTTCAACCCCCACATCCCACTCCATGTACCAGGTCTGCCCTTCCCTGGCTCCAGATGTGTCTGCTTAGCATTAGGCTGGAATGCCCTCCTGCAGCCAGTCATCGCATATGAGCTTAGTATCTCTGTGTAGTAGGGGCTCTGGAGAGAAGAAAATGAAATCACAACACTAACCTTGTCTGACTGTTTTAAAATTAAATGTCTGGAAGCCTCCTGTCAGTGCAGATGAATCAATCACATCCACGCCGTACTCACTCTGACTCCGTCTGTAAAGGGTAACACCAACCACCAGCACAGCTACAGCAATGACTGCTGCTCCCAGGCCGGAGTACAGGGCAATGTCACTGGCTGTCTCTATATCTGAAGGAGAAAAAGTGGGTACCGAGTCAGCAACACACATGAAAACACCCGAAGGGTTCCCAGCAGTGGGGATTGTATGCAGCCACAAACGCATGGCCGGAGGAGTAAAGCTTGAGGCATAAACATGGGGCAGATCATAGCGGGGCAGAACACCAAGGAGCAAGCATTTGAAAGCATGAACAAATTTCCTGGTGCCTCATACCGTGTGGTAAGCTTATATTGATTTAGGAGTTGCATGATAGTGTTTGAGGTTTTCTTGAAGTGGGATAGTTGGACCTGTAGCAGTCAGAAGCAGAGTGCTTACCACTAAATGCCTTCTCTCCTCAGCACACACTGCTAGCTCGGGCTGTGCACTCAGGTATGCCGTCCTCTCCCATTCTTGCCCAGTGGAGATCATTAAAGTATGGTAATACAGCCCTCAGAGAGGAGAACGTGGAAGAACTGAAGCCAGGGAGAGTTGTTTTATGTACTGCAGGATTCTCATTTACTGATGGCTTCCAGGGACATGTAAGTTTTTTGTTTGCAGCTCTAGAACTAATCCAGGATGTCACAAATCCTCTGAAAAAAAAACTTAGTGCAGATTTTCCCTTCCTCCCCTCTCTATTTTTTTTGTGTGGGCTTTAGCTTAAGAAGGAACAATCCACCCTCTCAAAGCTTGGAGCATGGCTGACAATATCCTGCGTATCTTGGTGGAATCCTGCTGTTGGAAATGAGCTGAAACCCAAAGCCTTTCCTCTGACCACATCCACCCGTTAAGCTTACAACCAACTTTCCTAAGACTTCAAACTTTCTACAGCAGAGAAGAGGAATTTCTTTCTTTGAAAGAATGAATCCAAATAAAACCTGCAATATTATGTAATTGAATTATCCAGCCCTGCTGTTCTAGATCTACTGGGACTTAGGACCACACACCATGAAATTAAACTACGTAGTGGGTCCATCAGCAGCTCCCTTAATGCCGAACTCAAGCTTAGAGGAAGAGATAATGGTGTGCATTCACCCTGTGCATCACCTGTTATCTCGCTCCACGTTGCTTCTTGCTGTCAGGTGAGGACCGTGTTGGTACAAAACGTGCGTTTATAACAAATGACAGCGACAAAAAATAACCAGGAAAAACAGACTACTCAGTACCAGTGAATATATATGGTAGGAAGTAAAATTCAACATAAAATATGTACATAACTAGTGAAACTACTTAATAATTGGGAGGAAGCTTTTGTTGTGCATCCTTTCTTTCTCGACAGAGTCAGGTAACTTTATTTTAGCTGAATTTTTAAAATGAACATGAAACCACAACCCGCTGCAATGAAGGTCATTATGACCCACGGGCAGCATTTGAGAAGCCCGTGTTTGTGGCTCACCAGTTTCCCACCCAAACTACATGGCTGACAACAATGCAAAGCTGAACTTCCTGGGAAGGCACAGCAGCTGCCAAATGCAGCCATTAAGTTCAACTGTACTCTAACGTAAGTAAAAATGCCATTATGAACTGCAGCAGCAAGGAAACTGAGTAGGAAAGCACTGCTCCAAATAGGCTGAGGCACAGAGATGTGCTGTTTTCAAATAACCTCGTACTGAAAAACGTTCCAATTTTTAACATATTTGCAATCTGCTGAAAAGGAAAACAACAACAAAAACCATCACCAAGCTTTAAGTTTGTGCAAATATCGGCTTCCAGGAGACATCCATCCCTGCGGCCTCTCACGACAAGTAATTGGAAGTAAACAGCTCAGTTCCAAATTCACAATTACAACACGCTTCTACCACATGAATTACTGAGAGAAAGACCAGGACACAGAGGGAGACCCTGGAAATACCTCAAACCAACAGTACTTGAGTCCCAATCCAATGCTTCAATCGCATACTCTTTTACCTCCATTTTATTCTCTAACATCACGTACAGAAATTATGTTTCTATCCTTCCCATTTTCTATTTCCAATCTATTTTGTTGCTACAGGGAATTACCTGTGATACTCCGTCACCAACTTCGTTTCTGTAGATTTTGTAGATGAGTACAAACAAGTCAAGGGAAAGAGTGGTGTGTCTCCAACAAACAGTTGGTCAATGATGGGTTAGGAACTGCATCCTCCCAGCCCCGTGGAGGCGGTGACTGCTGCAAAGGGCTCCAACTTTTACCCATTTCAGTTACAGGGCACATGTTTGTGGTAATTGCAGCCCATATTTCACTCCACCTTCTGACACTGTTACACAACATTTATTGAAAGCACATTTGATGGTAATGAAGTTTCTATTAACTATGATTAAGTTTCCTACAGCACCTGAAGATAATTTAAGATGTGCAGGAGCAGAAAATGAAACATTTGGTTTAGTACATTAGGAAATGTAATTGATTAAATTATCTCATTTACAATAAGTGCTTTCCAGGAGATATGCAAGGCATGTATTTCCCCCGGTCTCCCATTAGAGTTTGCTAGGAGATGGGAAAGATTCTTTTGGCTTCCCATCCTCCCTTATTTTCCACCTCTCTTACTTTTGATGCCCCTTAGCAACTTGAAATCCACTGCTTCACACAGCTACTCCTGGAGAGTAAGGACCAAAAGTCAGAGCATAATGTAAAGGCTAGTTAGTAGAACAGGTTGTTTCTCAATTATCTTCATAATTGACTTTGATTTTGCATCAGCGATGATTCATGTAGTCTTAAATGAAGTTCCTGTTTCACTGAATAGCAGCAAGCTGTACGACATGTTTCTAACCCCACAGCTAAAGAAACCATTTAATTCTCCAAGGAACCTTACGTGCTAAAATCAATGCCATTAAGGTTTTTTTTTTTTTAATAAATCAGAAATTAAAGCAGTTTAACTAATGCTCTTTCAGGATTCTCTAATTAAATGGGAACAGCACAGATATACAAAAATGCTCCAGTTGCATTCAGCCTCACATAGATGGGTTGGTGTGACCCAGGATGCGGCCCCAGGACCACAGACATGGGATGGACCTCCCATGAAACCCCAGATAATGAGATCCCCGTGAGAAACACACCATTCATATACATCACAGAAGAATCTCTCTTTAAGAAGATACAAACAATTGCATCCACTACATTGGATGCACGGAACAAATGGGTTCTTGTACTAAGTCCTTCAAAGGAATTAAGCAAAAAAAAATGTATTAATCTATTTATTCACTAGTCAAATTTCAAAGAAATTCTGTTGAAAAATAAGCAGTGAGTAATCCTCAAAATGTTGCTTTTCTCGTATAAACCTTACACAACATCTTAGCTTTAGAAGGGGACAGGCCTTGTGGAGGTTGTGACTTCGATGGAAGGGCGCCTTCTCTTCTAATGAAGTCTTTCAATTAATCAATCCAAACCAAAGGCACCACTCTTATTTTAACTAAAATTCCACTGAGATCAATGGAAAACTGAGGAACAATGCAGGATAGGAGCTCCTGAAAAGCAGTATACAAACGATATGTCATAAAGCACATAAACACCCTTCACCAGTGATAAATCAAATGAGCTGACCAAGGCAGAGCAAGTAGTGGAGACAGATTAGAACCAAGAAAGCCAAACTCCTATATTACCTTTTTAGTTTTCCCCTAATCAGAAGTCCTCAAGAGATTGATGTGAAGATATGCAGGGCTCAGCAAGACACAAAATTACTGAAGAACAGTCACTCCTTTTATTTTCAGTCTAAAAGCTATGATCACCAAGCCGCTAAAAAGATGCTTTCAGTAGATACGAAAGCCTTTCATATAACCTTCAGCTGAATTCAGTTTCTAAACAAATAAAACAGAGTGGCAGAGAAGATGAGGAAAATCATATTTACAAGAGGAAAGAAAATAACTTACTTTGGGATTTTATTTCATGAAGAGGTTTTTTATCTAGAGAGAGAAAGAGACAGAGAGAGAGAGAGAGAGAGAGAGAAAGTTGCACTTAATAAATTTACATGGAGCACATCCATTTCCTGTATCGCGTCTGTCTAGCTCTATAAATGAAACATTTTCTCTGTGTTTGCTGACAATGTGAATATTTTACACTGTCTATATTTTTTTCCCTTCATCTTATTCTGAACTGCTCTCAGGAAGTCCTTTTGCAGCCATTTCTCACTTGGTTAATTCAAGTATTTGTTAGCTTTTTTTGGATGCTGTTATTTAGAACACAAAGCATCCAACAAGGAAGCTCAATACATGGAAGTGGATCACTTGACAGTTCAGTTAGGAAGTTTTTCATTGTATGCTTGATATATTACAAAGTTAGTGACATATTTTAAACATTTATTATCCCTCAAAACATACAATATACTCATATTTATGTCTCCATTAAGTACACAAAACTACTGACCTCTATGCACGTATAAAAATCATATACAGAACCAATGCACTACTAGAACATGTAAGTATGAATTTATAGATGTGCAATTAACTTTATCAAGGTGAGGTTTTACACTAGTAAAACACGGACTGGGCTATCTGGATCCATCCACAGTCAGTCAAAAACCAAAGCAAGAATCAGGAAGAAGTGACATTCCTGGGACTGAAAGGATGCCTTCCTTCTCCTACTCCCAGCCTCCCTGGTCAGGGACTGAAGAAGGGATAACCTGAGCACAGCCCCCCATTTATTGCTGTTTCATTCATTGACACCAAGTCAGAAAATTCCCACTGGGGATTGAACTGTTCCTGCTTGTTCAGAACAGGGCCACGTATCTTCAGCATCTTATGTTCTTCCTTTTACTTTCATTAGAGTTCCTCCTCGTTAACCAGAGGAACGTTTCATTTCTATTTTTGCCTCATGAAAGGAACAAAGTTAACAAGTTGTGCCTGATAAATAACCTCCAAGAGATTAGTTATCAGAAGCACTGCACTGCATTTCCTTTGCAATTCCCAGTGGGATGAAAAGCAGAGAAGGAACATATCGGAAGATGAGCAGGGGAAAAGGATTCAAAAAATAGGGTAATTGCATCGATTCCTATTAGCTGAGAAAGCAATTATGCTCCTAAAAATAATTTGACACCAGTATACGTATACAGCACGACCCATAAAGGAGGAATGGCATCACGCTCTAAGATGAAAGAAATGAGACGTTTAATACTTGAGTCTAATCGAATGCACATGGAAATCCCAGAGCCAGCATGTTCTCTCTACTACTGCCCAGCAAAAGGAGGAGCAACAGCTTCTGTGGCACAGGGCTTTGGCTTCCTCTTATGCTGTTCAAGTCCCATTCAAGTCTGTTGTGTATAAATACTGAGAAGGCTCTCAACACCAAATTAATGTGGATTGGCACCAGGCCTGTGAATGGAACTCCAAGCATTCCATCCTTTTTCCTCTACCTGCAGTAATATGGACAGAGATTTGGCAGTACGCGAAACCTTCGTTTATGCAAAAACCTTCAGAGAGAGTTTTGTCCTAAAATACTTCCTCCAAATTCAGTCCTGGAATCAGTATTGAATAGAAGAGCTGGTCCTTGAAAGAGAGCTGCCTAGCACAGCACCGACCCACTGCACTTCTGTAACATCAGAGAGCTGATACTGAAGTGATAACTCAATGCCACACAGAGACTGACAGAGGGGCATTCCAAAACCTGCCTGGATGAGCTCAGAAGCAGAGAAGCTGTGCTGGAGAAGCTGCCAGGAAAAGCCTGTGTTTGTGTTACTGCAGCAGAGCCCAGAGGCCCAGGCTGTATCTGAAACAAACCGCGCTACAAGGACTGGGGGAGCTCCAGTGACTGCTGCCATGGAACAAAGCCTGCTCCGTCAGGTAAAACGTACATCATCCATCTCAGTGCTTAACAAGCATGGCTTGTCCCCAGGCCAGATGCTCCTTTCAGGTTACCATTTGCTCCTTTGCCCCCAGAGCATAAGCACAGCATAGCACAGGAATGCAGGACAGACATGCAACCACACAACGTGCAAGGATATCACCCCCAAAGTAGGACAGGTGGTCTTCACCACCTTGCAGCATCTTTAAGGCCTTCCTTGGAAACATGACCTAAACAGGACTTCCTTTTTTTAAGGAGATGCTTTCCAGACACTTAAGAAGGGCAAATCTTGTCCCAGGGAACTGGCTGTGAAGTAGGTTTGCCTTTGTTTATTACTTGCAAGAAACTGGAAGTTAACTTTGACTTAAAACAGCTCTTGCACCAAGCGTATTCACGTTGGTGCTTTGCCAATTCACTTGCATGAAAAAAGCAGGAAGCTCAGGAGTACTTTCTATGAAATATGTTGTAGCAGATGGCCATAATTACACATGGCAGAAAACCTTTACTTGTATTTTCAGTCATCTGATAACGAATAGGTAAAGCACACGCTACAAAAAACAGCGAAACCACCCACAGGAGCTCTGCTGACACAGATGTGAGGCAGATCCACCACCGTACCTGGATTGTGCTACCCGCCTTGGGCTGCACGGCACAAACTGTGACCCACCTTGAATGCAGAGCCCCTCGGTGCAGTTCTCTGACTCCTGGCTCAGGCCCTCACAGTACTTCCCTCCGTTTCGTGGCGCTGGTGCAATACATTCCCGAACCCTCAGATGCTCGCACTCCGGGCTGCACACAGACCATTCACTCCACACCTCCCAGTTTCCATCCACTGAATGGAGAGGGGAAAAAAAAAAAAGCAAGTGTTGTCATTGCTTACCAAACTGCCGTAGTTCCTACAAAGAAAACTTGTTTTATATCTCCCCTCAGGTCGCACCAAGTAGAACACAAGGCTGCGTTTATTTCTCAAGAGTTGTACAGCATCAGATGTGAAGTTAAAATGCAGCATTACAATATACCGCCTTGAATGTGCAATATAGAAGCTTTAGAGTAGCACCAGTGTGAGATACTCTGTAAGCGTAGTCAATTAAAACTGCAGGAGGAAACGTTTCTGGTGCCACCTACCTATTAGCTTCTAACGCTTCACTGCCAATTCTGCCTTAAAACAGCCTGATGCAAAGAGGCCACACATTAACCTACCAAAGAAACGATGCTGACATTGACACAAAAAGCACAGCCAGCCTTGCAGATCTCTGGTTAATGCCCTGTGCAACACGATGGATCAGTATGGTGCTTTGCTGACTGATACGTAGCTGTGTCTGACCCTGTCCCAAAGGAGAAGGGGTTCCAGAGTTTCCATTTTTTCTCATGCATAAGAATGAAGAAAAATCAGATTAACACAGAGACAAGTATTGAAAAGGTTAATTTTTGTTTAAATGCCAGTTCAGAACATGTTGTGTCAAAAACTCCAAAGCTAGAAGAGAGATTTACTAAAAGCCAAAAGAGGCTGTGCTGTGACCCCAGGCAAACAAGGTGGGCAAACTTGAATGCACACAATCCTCCTGAATTTCTTTAGCAATACTTGTGAAGCAGAGATTCCAAAATTAGGTAAGGGCAGCTTTGTTCACTTGCAACGGATGTAAGTGGCTTTTTTTGTTTTGTTGTTATTTCTAACCTCAGTAGGCTCGTAAAAGCACAACTGTCTACCAGGCATTTCAGAAGGAAAAAGGTCTACCTGAAGTGTGCCATTTAAAGTGATTCCTTATAGGACTGTGTGTGTCTCACCAGGGCAAAGAGAAGTGCAGGTGATCTTCTGCACGGACATCCCCTCACAGAACGCCCCTCCGTTGAGCGGGGCAGGGTTGGTGCAGGTCCGCGATCGCTTCTGCCAGCCCCGACCGCACCGCGCGTTGCAGTTGGACCACTCGGTCCACGACGACCAGCCTCCATTCACTGCAACGCAGAACCGTGCATGAGGAGGTGAAAGGTGCTCTAAGAGATGTTAAACAACAAGTCTGCTCAGATCACTTTGTTTGTAAGCAGAATTAGCCTACTGGTATCTGGAACAAGGGCTCTTAGTAGAACCTTCCAACCCAAACAGGAAGGTCATCATTTTGGACCTCAGCCTTAAGCAACAGAATTAAGACATAACAGGGGTGAGGTCAGCCATTTGATTTAGAACCAGTTGTGTGCTAAACATAAGACTTCAGGCAGGAAAAGCAAGCTTTTCCATAATTATCATTATATAATTATCACACTTCCACCAACCATAAACCACGACGGTTGCAGACATGCTCCTCCTCTTGGCAACAATATTGGCAGCCATGCAGGTGTAGTTCCCCGAGTCGGACAGACGCGCCTGCCGGATGATCAGGTTGTGGTCTGCTCTGGTGTCAATGTTCTCATCCAGGTTGGAATCTATGGGCTCCTCATTCTTCAGCCATTCCACCTGGGGAGGGAGGGAGGGAGAAAACATAACATGACATATGAAAAGATGGAAGCAGGAAGTCCACAAAATTACATTTCAATGACTTCGTTAATAAATGATACTTCAATCTTTATTACAAACAGCGGAATAAAAGTAAGGTAGGATGAGATTCCCAACAAGACAGGCATTCACATCGTGTTAGTTGTTTACACAGACAGCATCTGTGCAATGCAGGGAGGAACGATGACTAACTCCAGACACGGAATGTTCCTGCAGCTATGCAGTACACTTCCTTTGCCAGACTGGAGAGGGAGGTTAAACAAATGGTAAATTCCTGTAAGAAGACAATTTAGGAGCATTCTTATTTACATTAATAGAAATTACTTGATTTTGTTGTTGTTTTTAATACCCAACCTAATAGCTTAACCTTAGAGAAAAGGCAGCAGATGAGAAGCATCTCATGGCATGATTTGGTGCCTTAAGGGTTCTTCATCAACCGCTGCAATTGAAACACCCCAAGGGCCAGCTGGCTGCCCATCACTGCATCTTCCATTCTTTTTAGGGTATCTTGCTTGGGAACACAAAGAGATTTAACAACCAGAAGCAGAAATGCAACTCAGAGATCTTTGGGCACACACAATAATTTTATAGGTCAGAAGACAAAAGACCTTAGTATTCCTGCCTGTAGATTATACTACCCTGCCCTTTAAACACAACATCTGACTTTCTCATGTGGTCAATAACCTGAGTACACATATATCAGAGATAATATAGTTAGAATGTCAGCTCCTCTTGAAGAGAGAATCAATTGCTTTCTGTATGCTAGATAAATGCTTCATGATTTCAAGATGGGAAAAGGTCAACACCTGACTAAAGGCAGCACAAATGTTTTTTAGAGTGTAGACAGTTTACAGCTTTTCCTCGACAGGAGAATATAACACGTTAGAAGTAAAGATGAATTCTTTTCTCCAAGTAAGTTTCTTTTAATAAAAAAGGTTTGCAGTAGGTTCTCCTGCACATCAAGATGAAGGGAAGGCCTGGAAGGCTTCCAGCACTTTCATAGAACTGTAGAATGGCCTGGGTTGAAAAGGACCACAGTGCTCATCCAGTTCCAACCCCCTGCTATGTGCAGGGTCGCCATCCACCAGCCCAGGCTGCCCAGAGCCACATCCAGCCTGGCCTTGGATGCCTGCAGGGATGGGGCATCCACAGCCTCCTTGGGCAACCTGTTCAGTGCATCACCACCCTCTGCTGACTCCGGAGCACACCTTGGGAGGCTACAGCACCAAACTAACATTGGTTGTGGGTGAATATTCCTCCCCACAGTGACCAGCTCGGCCCTGTAGCTATTAAAAAACACTTTCTACCTTATCACTGATTTAAGTCTCATATCCCTGAATCTTTAAAAGCCTTACTAAAAATGGCTTTTACTGCGACCTACAGTGTTTTATGGAAGGGAGGGAAATCCATTCCCTTCAAAACTGAGTTTGAGCTAGCATGAAATTTATACTTCCAATAACGCAGGATGCTTAGGAAGCCTTCCTCGGCACTGCAGCAAGAATGGACGAGGACAGACAGGGCAGTTTCTCTGCTAATAGTGATGCACTAAGATGGCAACAGATCTTTGTTACAGTTTGGTTTTGTTTTCTACCCTAATACTCACGCAGATACAAAGGAGAAACCTCCCATCAGCATAAGTCATTGTGGGAGATTAATAACCACAAAAGCCCGTTTGCAGGATCCAAGCTATTCACATCTACCTTCCCAGCCACATGCTATTTTATCAACACAATCAAGAAGCATTGATCTTCCTTGCAAGGAGCCTACCTGCAGAAGCACACAGGCAGCAGCAGGTCAACCACCTGCTGAAGGTTTTTAAATTAATCCACCGAGAGAACACTGTTACCGAATCATTTAATCACAGAACTGTCATGCTGTTCTGGTAAGCATATTTTTCCTTCATTAGATTGAATGTATAATCTCGTTACATGAATCTGACACACCAACCAACTCCTAAATCAGCTTGCACTCTTGTTGGCAATGTGGCAACAGCACAGGAACCTCTCTTTGAAGAGATGCTCTCAGTGGTTGCAAAAGACCTCAAGGGCAGTGCTGCTAATGCATTTCCTTTCTGCCTGTTTTGCTCCAGGTGCCTTGCAGGGGGGTAAGCCTCAAACAGCAAATGAAGTCCAAGGAGGCTGTCCGGTGCAGGCCAGACACCATTGCTGTCTTCTCTTCTGGAACCCAAACTCAGAGCCACATCCAAACTGCAATGAAGCGTTTTTGTTTGTGTGATTTACCACCTCAACTAAAAACTGATATTGGTGAATAATCAGGGAGGAAAAGGGCTGATGTGTCAGGGGGAGGTAAGAAAATAGACATGTATTTCATGTATGCTCTTGTATAAATATAATGCTAAAGATAACCAACTGGTATGTGCTTCTCCATTTGTAATGCTAAAGACGAAGGTGAGCAATAGGTTGACTCAGACAAGCTATTTTAAACCACTGTTAAGAACACACATTGCTAAATGCACTTTTGCTAATGGTAGGTTGTCGGACGGTTAACAATAAAAGAATCAGCACTAATAAGGCCAAAGCTTTTTCTTTTCTAGATAACACAAAATCCGAGGGCACAGAGTAACCCACAGACGGTGCTTTACGAGTGTGCTGCACAAAGCGTGCGTCCCTCAGCGCTGTGATGTGGGATGCTCAGAAGGAAACAATGAGCCCACAGCACTGCTGCTGTGCTCACAATGATACCAGACCTTTTTTATCAGTCGTACCTCCTGTTCCACACCCTAAAACACATACCTAAAACCCAACTCCCTCCATATAAAGAAATAAAATTGTTAGTTAACAAACATGTGACTCATGCTGTGTCACCAAAGGCAGCCAAGCAGACCTGCAGCACAAATAACTTACTATGTTAAATGTATACCTATGTGTTCAGTGGTAAAACATTGCTGGGACCCGTGATGTTGTACAATACCAGTTTCACAGTAGTTCAGTGATACTCATTTCAGATGATAAGCGACTAGCTGAGTATACTGCACCAGCAGAACCTGAATAGAGAGAACCCTTGATAGCTTAGACAAAAAGGTGTATTGTGAGAAGGAAACACAACTAGAAAGTGCAATAACAAATGCAACTGCTACTCTGAAGTCATAAACCATTACGATACCTGCCAGGGGGTGTTTTCTCATACCAGCTTGGCTCTGCATAACGTTCTGACTGCAGTAGCACACATCACCATATAGTCACCGTGTTGTTCTGCTTTCCTTTGATCTCATTGCGATAGACATCAAGGTTACTCCAACTGCACTGTAACTACATACATACACATGCCTATACATAACTGAAGGAAAAAACGTGTTTGCATTGGGACTTCATTCAGCACACGTGTTAGCGATGAGATTGGGGACACAGAAATGATTGCAAATACGCAATTAGCTGAAGATTTAGATGGCATCAGGGGAATGAACTGCAAGAACTGATCATCAGGGCACATACACATCTCCCTTGCTTGTGGAAGATGGGTCAGAATATATGGAGGTTCCTGACTTTGGAGGGGAGGAGCTTCCTTTGATGTAAGAAGAAAAGCCAGTTGCACAGAAGTCACGATAATAGGGAGGAAGAGCATCAGAGGCAGTGAAAACACTGTGTGCACATGGGCTACGCCTCATCACAAGACACGTTCTGGCAGATGATTTTTGAATCTGCACTGAAATGCAGCAGATATGGAAGTACTCCACACTCCAGAGGCAGCTCACATTTTCCCTGCTCTCCTCCCCCTTCCAATTACAGCAGTAGTCACAACTGACAATAAACCAGCTGCTCTTGCTATGATTTTGAGAGTGCAATTTACCAAAATGGGCATTAATGTGAGTGGACTGAAAATTGCAAGAGCAGTCTGTTGTACTTTATGCAAGCTGTACCCACAACAGCATTTTGTCCTAAATTCTAAGGCAAGTTCTTGCAGCTATACCCCTTACCTGTTTCTATAAGTGTTAGAAGGGGAGGTCTGGGAGATGCCCTCCTTCCCAGGGGTGCTCCCCTTCCCTGCTCTTCCTTTCACAGCCGTCCACTCCCTGAGCAAGAGATGCCACATGAGTCCCAGTTGTCCATGTGAGATGGCCACATCTTTGTAGATGTAGGTAAATAAAACACCAGTCGGGGGCAACAAGGATATAAACGGGAGGGGGAATGGCTGTTTATGAGGGCGGATAGTGATAGGACAATGGGGAATGGTCTTAAACTGAGACAGAGAAGGTTTAGGTTTGATACTGGGAGGAAGTGACACACTGAACAGGTCACCCAAGGAGGCTGTGGATGC
>PPHD01013511.1:0-17276 GCA_002909625.1 Bambusicola thoracicus | reverse complement strand
CAGATGTGTTTCCTTTCCATGGTTAGAGGATATCCTGCTTGAGGGGCTGCCAAGTTAACTGATCTAGATATCTTATTTTCTAATTGGAAAGCAAATTGTATGTTTCTGATATGGAGGAGGGACAGTGTCAGAAACAAACTGTCTGAAAATCCTGAAGTAATATTTGATATAATAGCATAACTGCCTCTTTCTGTAGACTGTTGTGGGAATTTTCATTTTTAGTTTGTGACTATGAGAGAGGGAGAACATGTTTTTCATTGCTTGAGTTTGATAATGAGGATCAGTGCAGAAAAAATGTAATTATTGATTCTATAGACTTTTTACTTAAGTTTCAGTACATATTCTATTAAACTCAAAGAAGAGTCTTCTGGCTTAGTTTTACAATTTTGGGTGTCCTAATTTTTAATGTTTTTTAAACACAGATACACGGGGAGAGTGATAAAAGGTGTTATTAATATGGGTTCCTATAACTACCTTGGATTTGCACAGAACAATGGGACTTGCCAGCAGGCAGCAGCTAAAGTTCTGTCCCAGTATGGAGCTGGGGTGTGCAGCAGTAGGCAAGAGATGGGTAAGTTAGAGGAAGATAAGATGTTCCTTCAGTGTTCATTTCAAAGTATTTAATTTGATCTCAAATCTTCTAAACATTATGTGTTCCAACTCTGGAACTTTAGACTAAGCAACAAAGAAATCATTATTTTAGTAAAGATAAATTGACCTTCTGGGTTTAGTTTATACAGCATAGCTGTTGATTTGCTAATGTTTACAGTGTTTCTGTTTGGTATTTTGAGTAAAGACTGTACTGGTTTTTGGAGATGTTTATTGTAGAATACAGCAATAGTGAAAGGTTTTCACTCTGAGTTTCTTCTGTTTTTATGTGCAGGGAACTTGGACAAACATGAGGAGCTGGAAAAGCTAGTTGCCAGATTTCTAGGTGTGGAATCTGCAATGGCATATGGCATGGGATTTGCAACCAACTCAATGAACATTCCAGCTTTAGTAGGCAAGGTATGGCTCAAGTTACTGGTAAGAGCACATCTAACAAAGGCTGTGTGGGTCTAGTTTTCTAAAATCTACTTGTCTGTTTTTTTCTTCAGTGACAGTACCTTCAGATATTCTCTGTGGAAATTGTAGGTCACAGGAAGGATCACTAGGTTTGCAAAAATCTTTGGGCAGCAGCATCCTAGGGACCAATAGCACTCCAGATCTTGACAGAACAGCTTAGCATGTCATGGCTTGCTTCCTCAGGCTACTTGTTTGTATATTAAATGGTGGTTGACTGACTTAAAGGTATTTTGATGCCCTTGAGACAATAAGAATTAACTGTCATTCTGCAGGACTTCAGTGGGTGGTGAAACAAGTAATTATTGAAGCTAATGGCAGTTGTGTATCTTTATTTACCACATTAAGGCTGCAAATCATTTCTTAGCCAGTCTTGCCTAAACAAGCTGCATTTATGTTGGACTTTTTTCCTTCAGTTGTTTGGGATTTCTTGTTCTTAAATTATCTTTGAGCAATTGAGAGTTGAAAGGTGTGTGCTTGACTACGAAACTTCTTCAATATCTTTCTCTTTCCCCTTCTAATTCAGGGCTGTCTAATTTTGAGTGATGAACTGAACCATGCATCTCTAGTGCTTGGGGCAAGACTGTCAGGAGCAGCTATTCGAATCTTTAAGCACAACAGTAAGTATCAAATGGTGGACCTTACCTTTCTGCTGGGGCTTCAGATCAGATGGAAACTCTTCTATTTTCTAGTAATTGGAAATCCCATTTCATGTAAGAAATCAATTGCTGGTTACCTGAAAGGTCAGAAGACTACTGCTACTATTTAGTCGTTGTGAATTGGAAATTATTTTATGTATTCAGTCTCAAATAGTAGTACTTAGATCATTAAGCTGGGCTGACTTGTATCTCTGCATATGAAGAACAACACATTGCTCTCTGGCAGGTTTACAGGTAGTAGTGTTCTAACGTAGCTTCTTGTTACCTGGATAGCTCAGCACTGTTGAACTCATCTGATAGTCCATGTTGTATAGTAATGTAGTCTTGTAGTGGTCTAGGTTATGATTTGAGGGAATAGGAAAGTTTTTAACTTTAGGACCAGATGCTAGCATGGTCCTGCATTAACAAAACCTTAACAATACAGATGTCATGGCTAAGCTTGACAAGTATGTGTTCATACAGTGTAGTACAAAGGGGATTTCAGGACATGAAGCATTGATTAACTGTTACTTGCTGTGTGTATTTTGGAAACAGATACTTAGAATTGTCATTTTGCTGGTTTCAGCCTCCTCCAAAAGAGGCATTTTAGTTTTCAAATAAAATAAAAAGGAAGACTTGCTCTTAGTCTCAGTGAAAGATGTATCTTCTTCCTAATTCGTAAAGTCGCTACCTTCATACTTCAGTTATTGTAACTCGTAGTGCACTTCTTATATTATCATTCTCTGAGATCACATTGGCTCTTCTTCCTCTGAAATCTCCGGTGATGACAGCCAAGTTTGGGTGGCTCTAGTTCTTCTTTCCTTGTCCTACTTAGTGGTAGATCCTTTACTGTGTTTCTTGTTTCGTTAGTCTTTTTTGCTTTCTTATTCTCTGTTGTTTGAGTATACTGGTAACGCTTCTTTTTTTGTTGTTGTCATTGTTCTTCATCAGTCTTGATTGCAGCACAGTTTGGCTGCTGGGCAAGATCACAAAAACTCTGCATTCATTTTCTGTATTTGTACAAACATACTTCTGAATATTGTCCCATGTCCCAGAATTTTAGGGAGCACTCATGGAATATAGTTCTGGGTATTACATGAGAAGAACTTAGAAGCTCTGGCATTATAAGGCAGAGCAGGTGTGGGAATTATAGGGTACAAAGTAGCAATGGGGAGACTATGGGTTACTCTAGAAACTTTCTACATGTTGGGGATCTGTTAAAGAGAATGAAATAGCAGATTATAAACTGCATGTGTTCTCAGTACTATCTTGTTATGGTCTATGCTGCTTTAATTAATCTCATTTTCTCCAAGATACTAATGGCTTCACTCATTATTTTTAGAAATTATTTTCATTTTTTCCCTACCTCATTGTGCAGTTTGTCCTTTTTATTAAGGTTAGACCTATTTTGCAGTCCTCTTCCTGGAAAGATTAGAGCAGATGGCTTTTATTCTAGTATTTTCCATAACTATACTAAATTCATCCTTTCTTCCATGGGAGAGATATTGGAGACAGGTTACTCCACTGATTATTTGATATGTCTTCTTCTGATCACTATTTCTAACAGTTAAGTTGATCTGTTTTACTCTCTAGTTTCTAGTCTAGTTCTAGTTTGTAAGCTCTGCTTGCTGCTAAAACCATTTCAGTCTATCAGTCGTCTTTTCATTATTTATGCTCTTCTTTGTGCCCCTGTATTTGCTTGTTTCTTGCTCAACATTTTAGTTTTTGTGGTTGGATTACTGCCATCTCTGTTCCTTCCTCACTATTTTTTTTTCCCTTCAGGACTGATTTCACATGTATGCATCTATGTTACACTGTTAGGTCTACTTGGATTATGTCAAGTTTTTTTTAGCCAAACCTAGTAAGGTTTCAGATTACATGTCTCATAACATCATCATCTATCTAGCTTCTGGTATGCTTAACATTGTCATCTTTCCTACACTGCTTCTCCATTTTTTCCTCCCTGTTTGTTTTTGTAGCTTCCCATTCCACATCTTTTGTCTCTACATCTTTTAAACAGAAAATCCTTCTTCTGCACTTTAGTCAATGTTCTTCTTCAGCTGATTATCTTTGAGCTTGTTCCTTATTGACTTACTTCTGTACCTAAAGACACTGTTGCCCCTTACATTCCTTTCTCTTCTCCTAGCAATGAGATGCCTTCCTCCACCCCCACATTCATTCTTCCCCTGCCCTCTTACTCCTTCTTTGCAACTTGTGCTAATACTTGTACTTTTAATTTAGGATGGTCAAATTCTTCATTAGAGTTTGTGTAATTACCCAGTCCCTTTGATCTCATCTATGGGCCTGCAGCTAGATGAAGCTTATGCTTACTGACTTATGTATGGTCTCTCTTCTGTACCTAAGCAATTTGTGTGGTTTTGGAGTGTTGCTATCTTTTGTCATGTTAGAGCTCAAACCAGTAGCTGTTTTGGTACCATTTAACGGTAATTTCTGGTGCAGATATGCAAAGCCTGGAGAAGCTGCTCAAAGATGCTATTGTGCATGGGCAACCTCGTACACGGAGGCCCTGGAAAAAAATTCTTATCTTGGTGGAAGGAATATACAGGTACAAACTATTCTTTCTATTCCTAAGACCATCTGCATAAGATCTAGCTGCTTAGTGTTTGGGTTCCTTTGTCAAATCAAATGGAATATTATCACTTCACAGTTACTTCATTTCTCTTATGTAAGATTAAATTGAAGCATGTATGCCTCACATCCTGAACTTTCTGTTGCTAGCATGGTTGCTGTACCTGGTATTGCTATGTTCACCACATCTAGACCAGGTTTTAGAAGATAAACTAAATTGATATTCATATCAGAGCTGAGGTCTTAAATTGCTTGTCTATTCCGTTCTTTCTGCGCTCAGTGGATGATGCTAGTGTAAATGGAATTATGCAACGTGAATGTTTTTTTGTGTGTAGGAGTATGTAGTATGTTTAGCTGATTGGCATTAAAATCATTAATGTAATTTTCAGCACAGAAAAGTTCAAGTCTGTTCTTAGCCCTAAAAACAATAAGCAAGTAGGATGTCAGATCAAAATACTTACGTTAGAGTGGAAGTAGAGAAAGGATAATTCATTTATTAAATCATCGGTGATGACATTCCTTTGCCTCTTATTGCTACTGCTGCTACTTTTTCAGTATGTCAGCATCCCAAAGAGGTTAAGCAGGTAAAACATAGTTACCTGAGCACTAGGTACGAAGAGGACTTGTTTTTCAACTCTATAGAAAATATAGAAAGTTCTACTAATCACAATTAATAAAAGTAAAGAATAGAAATTTTAGTGATTTCTGGCTTTGCAAAGAGAACCCCAACCATTAAGTCAACTCACAATTAATTTCTGTTTCTCAACAGTATGGAGGGATCCATAGTCCGTTTGCCTGAAGTGATTGCCCTGAAGAAGAAGTATAAATCCTATCTGTATCTTGATGAGGCTCATAGTATAGGGGCACTGGGTCCTACTGGTCGGGGTGTAGTTGAGTATTTTGGACTCAATCCTGAAGATGTGGATGTTATGATGGGAACATTTACCAAAAGCTTTGGAGCTGCTGGAGGATACATTGGGGGCAAGAAGGTAAAAAGCTGAAAATCTTTTGGCTGTTTCAGGCTGGTGTTGTAGTGCTTTATTAAGCATTTCAATGTTGATTTGTTTCTTAAATTGCCCTTGTTGTCCATTTGTTTGATAATTTGACATGCTGTCTAGTACAGTGAAAGTCTGCTCAAAGCCTATGAGCCTAATCTAATAAAATATCTTGTAATTCCATAGTTTCCATGTGGTCAGTGATGAGCATAGTTTGCAGAAAGTCTGGTAAGAGTGTAATATCTTGGGAACTGTTAAGAGCCAGGAAGCAGGGATTTCTCAATATTACTTCTAATGAGGCAGGAAGAATGCCGAAAGCTTGAGATTTTTCAGCTCATTTGAAAATAATCCATTTCTTAGCTTAGCCTAGTGGAGATCATTTCTTCTGGACTTGAGTAGTTTGCTTTTGAAAAAGACTTTGTGTGTATGGGTACTGATTCTTTTCTATTGGAAGGTACTACTAGAACATACAGGCCTTTGTCAAACTCTTTGTCAAACTGCCTTTTGGCAGGGATGGTGCAGACAGGTACATGTGTCCCTTCTTATATCCTTACATATATATTACAGATGAGACTTATAGTAAATGTTTACTTCAGAGTAACACTCTACTGTTTTCCTGTCAGGACAATAATTGTTTAGATGCTAATAGTGACGTACTTCACTCCATCTGAATGGGGATGGAACTTGCAAAAGTTCCTTTCTGAGATTTTTCTGCAGTTGGAATAAAACGAGTCTGACATCTTAACCAGAACAAAGCACCATCTTATTCTTTTTCCAAGGTAGTGGAATTAACTTTCTTGGTGTAAGGTGAAGCAGCCAGGAGTCCTTCATGGTTATATTTTAGGTACTCTGTTTGAGGGATTGCTTCAGAAGTAAGAGGCCTTAAATAGTCCTGCCTGGGTCACTTCAAAATCCTTTTACAACTTTAATTTAACTCTGACTCCAGGCAGACAATAACATAAAGATGCAGAATCACTCAGTTTTATAATATGTTCCCTGCTTGTGCTATGGACAATCTTAACAATTTTATTATGAAATCTGTCCTGGCATCTGTACTGGCTTTTGTGATATTTTACTGGAGCTGGCTCTTTATTAAGAAGGATTTTGTTACAGCTAAACCACAAGCAGCCTAGATCTGTGGTATGTTTATCTTATGTTCCCATACGACCTGTCTTTACGCTCTAACAAATCTAGAATGTACACTTAATTGGGAAGTGCAGGAGTGGTAGCCTGGATTCTTGCAATCTTATATAAAGATGTAATTTATATTTTACTGGTAAATGGGAGAAAGTAGTGTTTCATGACCTGTGCCCTGTTTGGTTATTTTTATGGGGAAGCAATTATATTGAGTGTGATACATAGGCACCTATGGATCCTGCTCCCCACTATTTCACTTGTTTTATACTCCTATGGTTATAATAAATACTCTTGAAACAAGGGTTTGCATACAATTTGAGTAATACAAACACCTTGTTACAGTCTAATGCTGCTGTTGTTGCTAAGCAAATCTGTCATAGTTGCTTGTCTTTTATCAGTGGATATTCTTACCCTGGGAAATAATTATAGGTAGTTGTGTCTCTGCTGTTTATGCTTCAACTGTTCATTACTTATACTGTAAAATAAGTCCTTGAGCTACCTGTTCTTTTCCAGGATGTTCTAGAAGAGGTTTGTTGTAATAGCCTAACATACTGTGTCGTTAAAGCATTTCTCTGGAGTGCTGAAAAAGTAATGTGTGATGGCCTCTTGTGTTTTGCTAGGAGCTGATTGATTACCTCAGGACTCATTCTCACAGTGCTGTGTATGCAACATCACTATCACCTCCTGTTGTGGAGCAAATCATTACCTCCATGAAGTGCATTATGGGTGAAGATGGTACAACTTTTGGTGAGTCTTTGCAACGTTAAACATGTGGAAGAGTCCAAACAACTCATTTAGAGAACACATTCATGATTGCCTGTTGGCTCATGTAGATTTACTGTTCTACTTGGCATATCAGCCTAATAAAGGTGTAAAGTGTTTTCAGCTGAAGGTAAGTCATCCTAGGGTTACACAGGACAGTATTGTTTTGTATTGACTTTTTTGTTTGGTCTGTATCTAGTTTTTCTAGCCTTCCTCTCTCTTCCTGTTCTTCTGTCTGTTGTTATTTTCTCAACATTTTAGAGTATCGTATTGTATATTTTACAGTCTTGCTTGGTTACTGGAGGGGACAGTGGTTTTGATTATTTTTTTTTAATCTGTAGTATAGCTTGATGTTTTCACCTTGGTTAAAGTAAATGAGGACATTTTTAAAAATCCCTTTTTACTTGAGGAGCTAGAGACAGAATTCAACATCAGTGGATTTAATACACTGAGGGAGGCATGTTCAGCTCTCCTGATTCAATTTTTTTTCTTCATGATAGATAAGAAAGGGAAGATCTGTAGAACTCCTTGATTCATGCGAAGTCCTGAAGCCAAATTTATGCAACTTATTTGCCCGATAGGTAGAAGTTTTTTTTCAGGCACGAAGTAAATAACTTACACATCACAAGTGCAGGCTGCCTTGAAACGGAAATTGTACAGTACTTTGCCTGCAGAATGCTTTTCCATCTTCATTGGTTCTTAAAATGTTGTGAGCGGCTCACACAGGATGGCAGTGTAGCTCTGTGGCTTTTGATTCGGATACTCTTAATACATTCAAGCATTTGAATTCTCAGTTATAGAAGTTTCAGGCATCTGGCCACAAGGTGGTGGTGTATACTGATGAGCTCTATTTGTTTTTGAACTTGGACAACCTGGTCAGCTAACTTAGCTGATAACTCCTACAGTGAAAAAGTACACTGGTTAAGTAACTTTAGAATCTGAGTTGTCCCTGTTAATGCCCTCAGAATAGATATTAACCTAATCTCAAATTACCTAAAAACTCGTGCCAAAGTGCTGCATCTTGCTGTCTTAAAAATGACTGAGCTCTTCTTAGTTAATGATCTGCTCAAGTGCTGATAGATATTGAAAGAAACCCAAATCAGTTTGGCGTAATGAAGTGGAAAAAAGAAATGTGAAACAGAAATCAGTTACAAACTCTGGCATTTTTGCCCCTTTCTGAGGCTACAGTATAGTATTGATTCAAGCTGTGAGAAGGGAAGCAATGTTCACGCTATGCCTTTCTCCTGCCTCTATGCCAATTAGCTCAGACTTCAGCTAACTTAAGTTCCTTATAGAATAATCCCTGCATGGAGTTGTTTTTTTCTTGTTCTGTTTGTTTGTTTGTTTTGTTCAGTGCTGTTTCCTAGTCAAGCTCTTCAATTTCTTTGAAGCTTTAAAGATAGTAGTACTTCATAGGCATTTTCTTTGGATGAAATTTGCTAAAGTACAATTGTGTGAATTGAACAGCTGCTTAATGATAGCATGACAAAGACTTTTCCTTATTTAAGGGATTTGACTGAAAAATTTATGGTTTTCATTCTGTGGAATTGTTTGAGAGTCTGAAGAACTGCTGTCTGCAATTGGTTTGACCACAGTAAGTCTGAAGTAGAATAGTTCTGGGGAGTTGTTAATTGTGGAAGGCAAGTAAGAAGAAACTGTTAAACTGGGTTGCTGATAAGCATCTCTGAATAACCCAAGCATTACATAAATGTAACTACTTCTAAATTAGTCAAGCTGAACTAGTGGATAAGGTGGACTGAGATAGGATGGTGGGTTTTTTCTTTTTTTCCAAGGATGCAGGAGATGGAGCTGAATCAGAACGATGAACTGTTAGCTAGATCCAAACCCTGTGTTCATTCACAACTAACACTTCTAATGGCTTCAAGAATGCTTGCTTGTAAAGTCTTTGTGGCTTCTTTATCTGCCTGCTTCTGTTCACCACTTACTGCTTGTAAAACTAACTGTTCCCTGTGACATCAAACCTTTGTGGGAACTGTGTTTTCCTATTAAGATGGTCAGTAGCTGAGGAATATGTCATAGGAAGTAATTTGTTTTTATGGACAAAAGATTTTTGTATATTACTTTGTAATAATAAGTTAAAATTCTGTGTTTAGGATTATTTCTGAATCTAGTGAAACATCTAGAGGCTCTGAACTTTCAGTACAAGGCGCTGTAGTTACTAAAACCATACATAACTATGGAAGAAAACATCTAGTTTCAGATCTTTCTAGCAAGCTGCCAGAGAATAAGCAAATAATTTGTAATAGGCAGCATGGACAAAATACAGGTGCTATGAAAAGTTGAATGGCTGCTCACAGAGAAGAGATCATAGAACTGGCAGTCTGCAAATAGGCTGCCTGAACTGGGACAGCGGTGTCTTGTGTCTTGGACTCATTCAGTTCAAACTGGTCTGTTAATTCCAGGTGCTGTTGATGCATGTGAATATCAGGTCTCAGTCTCTGAAAACAGTTACAGGAACACATTTGTACATAAATGCAAGTGTATTACTTTCCCTTTCAGCCAGACTGTAAAAAACAGTTCAACAGATGAAATGATGGCAGAGCCCTTTTTACAGATGCTTGATAAAAGTTCTGCTGGTACAATTTTTGAAACTCCTCTACACTACTTGGTTACTGTGGTAGATCTGTCCTATTTTACTTTGCATTACTTCTCTTACGCTTGAAGACCAAATAAATAAATAAAACATGCTTAACTTGTGATCATTTTTTGCTAACTTTTTCAGCAGAACAGTCCTTAAGAGTGGTGAACATCTTAGGCACATTGAATGTCTTTGGGGAACTCTCCAGTGATAATGTACATGGGTGTATCACAATCATTACATTTGACTCTGATATATAGTAAAGTAGAGTGAGGAGAAGGGATGGAGAAGACCTCTTTCCATGAGTGAATTTTTGGTGTTGGTGTTCCAGTTCAAAGTCATTATGACTGAGCCATAAACAGGCAAGCGCTTTAGAAACTTGTCAGCAACTCAAGGAGTGCTTCTCTTTCTCTTTCATCAAGACAGAAAGATGAGTAAGCTATAGCTGGTTTTATAGATGAAGACATTTTCATAACAATGATAGTAACTGGGGAAAAAAAAAAGCCCTAAGCAGCTTTTTGGGGGTTCACAGTCTGTATACACTAAGATGACAAAAAGAATCCTGGAACGGGGCTCTGGAAACTTGTAGGGCCACTGAATTCTTGCCATTCTCATGGTGTTTGGGTTATTTAAATTGACTGGGAAGATCAGTCACCTGGTGCTTATCCCAGTACATTAGATATTGTTAGCTTTTATTGTATTAAGTACTTAACCTGCCTTGGTGAATTTTTCAGACTCAATTGTTCTGTTTGAGTTGAAAGCTATACTTCTTGCTGTTACAAGCTCACTAGGATGGGAATCCAGTTATCTCCTTTTTGTGTAAGAGATAGTAATATATCCTGTCCAACTGGGGTTCTGCTAGTATTGTTGGTTTTCAATACCCAGCCTCTTTGTTGCCCTGATAATGTTGCATGGGGACAAATGGGGGAAAAAAAACATAAAGTAACATAAAATGGGCAAATTAAAACATGCAAGATGAAGCCAGTCTAGGGTCTGGTTAACCTCTGTCAGAGATAAAATTTACTTTGTTCTCCTGTCTATTAAAAACTGATGGTTAAATCTTTAAGTTTGAACTTAGCTGTTAATAGCTTGTAAAAGAGGTGAACTGCTTCCTTCCATGTCCATGGGTGATAATTCAGCAATAGTAATTATACATACAAGTTTACTGTCATTCATTTCATTTTCAGGACACAAATATCCCATACCTAATCAGTGCCACACTAAAATAGCGCTTGTAAAATAAGTTATGGAGACACCTTGGACAAGATAGCATTTCAAATGTGTGTGAATATTGGCCTCAGCACTGTATAGAAAACCAAGTTTACTATCCTACATAGCTCTAAAGTTGTAGATAATGGAGGTGGAAGTAGTGCCGTTTGTCTGAACTGCTAAACTATCAAAAACAACCAGCTTTTGAAGGCTAGCCAGTTAGCTGCGCATAGTTTGATAGGTGTTTGTTATCTTAGCACCTCAAATGTGAGGAACGAGTAGTATATCTGGTCAATGTTATTATTTAAAAAAAAAAAAGATTATTTCTAATCTTGCTCTTGTTGTATGCAGTGAACTTGAGTGACTTAGATCAAATAACGTAGTGTTAAACCAATTATTGCCAACAGCAATTAGGATGTACAGCTGTGTTGGCAGGGAACTGTGACCCTAACTCAGCAGTTCAGAAGATGGAATCATTGCTATACTGTTGATATGCACGGAAGGAGCCACATTAGAAACAAAACTAAGCCTGATCCCTGTAAATTCTAGGAGAGAAGAGACTGGAATTAGTATATTAACCTCTGTATGTTTAATTAGGCCCTTGAGTGGGTATATGACTTGAACAGCTAAATCAGCTGCCTTATCAGTAGGCTTTAAGTTAGACATTCTATAAAAATAAATAAATTCTTCTCTTCCTTGTAAAAACGATCTGCAAACATAAAATGTAAGCAGTAGGAAAGAAATGGCTCACATTGTATTAGTTTGAATAGAATTCTAAATAATGTATAGCATATTTGTAAATAAAATCGGTCTCTTGTCATTGGTAGCAGTAGACAAGCAAATGGAAGCCCTTCTGCTTGAAGGAGGAATAAATACTCCTTGTACAGGCTGAGGTTGAAAATGTTCAATTAGCATTAAAATCATTTCATGAATTTCCTCCAATAATGCACTTGTTAATGAGGTGTTAAATTATCACCTTGAGAACTCAGGTTCCAGTCAAAACTAATTTGAGCAAAGTGAAAACTTTTTTTGTTTCTACCCTTGAGAATCTCAAGCTGAGCTGGGAAACAGTTGGAAAAACAAATACTCTGGGGGTTATAAAGAGAATTTCCTGCTTCTCTCCAGGGGACTGACAGCTTTAAACATCACTCTCTGTATTTTTGCTTCCAGCTGGGCATCTTTTAAATCCAGCTTGTTGCTGCATCCTTATCTCCCTCCCACTGTGCATAGCAAACCTAGAAAAATTGCTTTAACCTGAGCTGAGGAGGAGAAATCCTTCAGCTGTTGGTGCTTTGAAGATTATTTAGGGGCGTTAACAGAGCAGTAGCCATTGTTTTCTGCATTGGAATGTGAGAGTTCTTCAGTACCTCTTCTTTTGAACTTCAGTCAATATTGTGATGTTTGTGCAAGAGCTCATAAGGCTTGATAACTGTACACTTACACTGTTCTCATAACATCCCAGTACATGCTATTTATGTTCCTATATCTATGTAGCCTAACTATTGATCCTTCATAGCAGAAATAGGACTAGGAACATGGCTTTGCTGAAATATTTTCATTTCCTTTCAGTTTGTTCACTATGTTTGAGTTGAAATGTATGGCTTTTTTTTCCTCTCAACACTTGGTGTTACATTTCTACACTATGTAGAGTGCTGTTCCTCCTGGGAAAGGAGAAAGTACCAGGCAGCAGCTTGCTGGCATATGTTGTCAGCAGCAGTGTAACTAAAAGTTTTGTTAGTCTGTGAATGTCAAAGTAAAGCATTTGAACGGAAGTAATCGCAAATAAGGTCACGCACCCTCTTTTGGCTAATGAGAAATCGAGTTTGTGATTCACAGTAGTTTACAGCAGAGTTGGTTTGTTTTTGTTTTAAATACCTGAATGACCCACATAAACACAGTTTCCTATCATCAGCCCTGCAACTGCAGCAATTTTCTTTGTAGAAAAGTTAATACTAGTATTAGAGTGTCTGCAATTACAGACAAGTGGCAAAACTTTATTCTGCGAAGTACATGAAAGGCCATTTCAATTCAGAGATTACAGTGAGAAAATAGATAAATTAACAAGTTTTTTGATGTATTATTGAGATTGAAAGATTGTTTGAAGACTGGTGCTGGGGACTTTGGAAAGATCTTATTATAGGAACAATCTTACTAAGGTTGTAAATGCTCGATTACTTCCCTTCTGGTTTGAGGGTCGGTTAACATGCAAATATGAGGCCTATGTAGTACTGTGCAATTTTTTTGAAGAGGTGGTGTATAGTACAGATTTTTTTGTGTGTGTATTCCTGGAAGAAAAATATGTGCCTTACTACACTATTTCTAGTGCTGTAATGTATGTAGAGAACATCTATGCTTCGTAGCATTGGGTGAGCTCCAGCATGGCAGCAGTAATGCAAACAACATTTGTTTGTTTTTTCCCTTTGAGGAGAATGGCTTCAGAAAAGATTTTTTTACTTCTAAGGCAAATGAGCTTTAGAGATGACAGCATTCTAAGAAATAATTTCATTTTTGTTGTTTCTCAGACTTAAGGTGAACTTGAATACGTGTTCTATACTGAATATGCCCTTACTTTTTGACTATAGCTGTCTTTAAAATGTGTAAGTGGGCTCATTGTCTGATCTTATGGCTGATATTCAGCTGGCAGTGATAGTCCTTTTGTTTCTGTGTGGCATTTTGTGACATTTGACGATGAATAAAGGAAGTTAATATGTTAGGTTAAACTAGCTAAGTTATTTGCAACTCATCCTGGCTTAAAAAACAAACAAACAAAAAAAAAAAACATGAAGAGACCATATCTTTGATCATCTTCTCTTGCACTATGATGGCATTCTTCTTATGTTGGTGTTTAAAATCCCAAAGCATACTTAGCTTTGATATTAGTTTCCATTGTAGAAAAACAGTATGCACAAAACAGATGGTAGATATAGCTTGCACTCGTTGCTATGTTGTAATGCTACTGAACTGTCTCCATGGAAGTCTATCATAAACATCCTTTATATAACATGCTTTGTCAAAGCTTGCACATTCCTTAGCTTGTAAAGAAGTGTGGTGTTTTTATGTGTTCCTGATGTTCTTTCTCTCTGGTGACTTCCAATTGGCATGCCAATTTACTTGTATTGTACTAAGGTTTGAATATGTTTACTTCTCTCTCCACTGGTGCTTTGTCTTATTCATAGGATTAAGAGCAAAGATACACATTTTAAGTTCCAGTATCCAGTGTACCATACTAAAAACATAATTGAATTCTATTTTTTTTATTTTTTCCTTTGGGAGGTTAAGTGAAACTGTCACTGAAACTGTATTTTTTTCATTTTCTTCCTCCTCTTTTTGCAGTGGAGGGTTCCAGAACAGTCTGATCAGCACACATTTCTTCTCCCTTTCTTCTCATCAAGGCACAAGAATAGCTGTCAAGTAGGATATTTACAACTGTCTTCGCAATGGCTGTGAATGTTATTCTCAGGCTCTGCATTTGGGAGAATGCACAACTTGAGTCAGTAGCAGTACCACCAATCTCACAAATCCTTTCAGAAGTTAACATACAGAGTTAGATCATATCCATACTCAGGCAACACAAACTTAATTTGTTTGTTCTGGAGTGATACTCTTAATCTCATTACTTAAGATTCTTGATCCATGTGATCAAATGCATTTTATATTGAACTTCAAAATAAAGATGAATGCAAATCCTAATTATTAGGATGCGATGAATTTTAGCCATGTCACAGATGTGTAACCAGATTTAATTAACAAAGCAGATTAAGCACAAACAGCTAAACATTTAAAAAAAAAATCGTGAAAAGTACTCCTCCTATGAATTCTATTGCACATATTGTTTCACCTATGCAAAAAAATTCACTTTCTGTGGACAATACTTTGTTTCTTAGTGTATCCTTCAGGTAGTGCCAGAGTGAAGCTAAGTTTGCAGTGTGATTCTTGTTCCAGCTCTTACAGGATAGTTTACTTGATGCTGTCTGAGTAGCTACTCTATTTATCTGTGATATTCTTGAATGAATTTAAATTGCTTTTAGTAGAACTTCAGCTCCTGGAGAAGTTCTCTGTGGGGAAAACTACATGATATCTTATAGTGATGGAGGTCTGTAGTCTCCTACAGGGCTTTGAATGTACCAGAGGAGAGAAGTGTAATCAGGTGTGTGGTCATGAAGCTGAGTTGTCTGCTCATGCCATCCTTTGCATATGAAATAGCTTTGTGTTCAATCTTACAGAATTTTTTTGATACGTGAACACGTACTTTCACTTTCTTAATACTTTTTTTAAATGGTAAAGTAGTGTTGATGGGTAATTTTTGATCTTTTCTATTAGATGTATTATCTTGAACTCTCAGTGCGTAATGGGGCTTGTTTGTTTCTGACAGCCATTCTCAGCAGGTGATGGTTTGCTTTGTTTTGTTTTTCTTCGCCTTTGTCAAGATATGTCCTTCAATAAAAACATCAACTCTTCCTGCTTATGTCTAGTTGAATTTCTTTTGAAGATCAAAGGACTGGAACACCTCTCCTGTGAAGATAGGCTGGAGGAACTGGGTTTCAGCCTGGAGTAGAGAAGGCTGTGAGGAGACCTCATTGTGGCCTTCCAGTACTTAAAAGGAGTTTATAAACGTGAAGGAAATCAACTTTTTACAAGGGTAGGTAGCGACAGGACAAGAGGGAATGGTTTTAGACTAAAGGAGGGGAGATATAGTTTAGATTAGATGTCAGGAGGAAGTTTTTATTTGTTTGTTTTACTGAGAGAGTGGTGAGGTGCTGGAACAAGCTGCCCAGATGGGTTTTGGTTGCCCATCCCTGGACACATTTAAGGCAGGTTGGATGGGACCCTGGGCAATCTGATCTATTACTTGATCTAGCAGTTGGCAACTTGGCCTGTGGCAGGGGGTGGAACTTGATAATCCTTGAGGTCCTTTCCAACCCAAACTGTTCTATGATTCTATGAAGAGTTCACAGTAAACAAATGAAAAACATGAGGTATTTTTTTCTTCAGTGTGTAAATTTCAATAAAACTTGAAACACCTGTGTGTAACTGAGGAGACAGTTGCTATTTCTAGGGTGTACCTGTCTTTGATCTGATATAACTTTGTAGTTACTGTTGAAATAAAATAGCACCTTCAGGCTAAACTTAATTCTAGTAGCTGTTAAATAACCAGTGGGAACAGTAACCTTGTCAGCAGAATGTCCTTTCTTGAGTCTTAAACAGACAATGCATTTACTTTCTGCCAGAGAGAAATCAAGACTGCATCATGCTCTCCTATTTATTGAGAATGAGTTCTTGGAGTAAATACAAGTCATTGGTTTTACATTTGTGGATGTAATGGTTCTTTATTTGAGTTAACTCAAAGAGATTACTTATGTTGATAGGTATCTACCATTTGACAGTTTCTATAGTTTTGTCAGCAGCACACTGATTTTAATAAATAATGTATTTTAGTTTGTAACCTCTCATATAAGATAAAAGCTCACATAAACATGGGATTGTTCAGAGCTTCCTAAACAGAAGAGCTACACATTTTGTTTATTCTGTCTTTTTTCTTAATGCTAAAGCGATGAGTAATTCAGTCTCTTGCAAAGCAAGACTTACCTCATGGTAGTTTTTGTTAGGTTAAGATCAAACACTGATATGTGAAGTCTGTTTAGCTGCTGCCCTTAAACATTGTCTATACCATCACATTTTGTGGCAGCCCAAGTATTTCCAAGTTTTGACAGAAAAATCAAACGTAAGGGAATGTATGTCCTGCTGAATAATCCTTCCTTCTTCTCTGGGTACTCCTGCAGACTTCAAAGACAGTTTGAGGTCAGCAAATATCTCCTTTCATTATCACACAGGGAGTCTGAGATGCTAATTGCTCCATATCCCTGTTGGGTGTCACTTTCTTATCTGTATAGAAATCAAAGGCAGCTTTCTAAAATCAGGAGAGGGGGTAAAAAAGCACTGTAGCTCAAGTATTAAGTCTTATGAAGGTTACTGCTACAAAATCAACAGTACTTAATGTTTCTTTTTTTTTTTTTTTAAGACTTAAAAATGTATTCTGTTGGATTCTTCACAGCTGGAATAGGCAGTTGGTGTCCCTTTAGATGTGAACTTCAGAGGACTGTGTGGGGCCTTAGAACAAAGAAATTGTTTTGAAGTGTGACAGTTGAGCTGGATGATCCTGGAGATCTCTTCCAATCTTCCAGCGTTGGTGACTCAATGAAACAGTCCCATGAAAAAAACTCTGGACTTGGTGGCCCAATAGTCTTCAGTTACATGAGAACAAATGTGTGGGAGGGGAAAATGTTA